>JAOTOM010004612.1:60000-364324 GCA_034440615.1 Ashinkailepas kermadecensis | reverse complement strand
TGCCAACGTGGGCTGGATGCCAACATTGGCTGGATGCCAACATTAGCTGGATGCCAACATTAGCTGGATGCCAACATTAGCTGGATGCCAACATTAGCTGCATGCCAACATTAGCTGGATGCCAACATTAGCTGGATGCCAACATTAGCTGGATGCCAACATTAGCTGGATGCCAACATTAGCTGGATGCCAACATTAGCTGGATGCCAACATTAGCTGCATGCCAACATTAGCTGCATGCCAACATTAGCTGGATGCCAACATTAGCTGGATGCCAACATTAGCTGGATGCCAACATTAGCTGCATGCCAACATTAGCTGGATGCCAACATTAGCTGGATGCCAACATTAGCTGGATGCCAACATTAGCGGGGCCTACATTAGCTGGATGCCAACATTAGCTGGATGCCAACATTAGCTGGATGCCAACATTAGCTGGATGCCAACATTAGCTGCATGCCAACATTAGCTGGATGCCAACATTAGCTGGATGCCAACATTAGCTGGATGCCTACATTAGCTGGATGCCAACATTAGCTGGATGCCAACATTAGCTGGATGCCTACATTAGCTGGATGCCAACATTAGCTGGATGCCAACATGCTGATGCCAACATTAGCTGGATGCCAACATTAGCTGCATGCCAACATTAGCTGGATGCCAACATTAGCTGGATGCCAACATTAGCTGGATGCCAACAGTAGCTGGATGCCAACATTAGCTGGATGCCAACATTAGCTGCATGCCAACATTAGCTGGATGCCAACATTAGCTGGATGCCAACATTAGCTGGATGCCAACATTAGCTGGATGCCAACATTAGCTGGATGCCAACATTAGCTGGATGCCAACATTAGCTGGATGCCAACATTAGCTGCATGCCTACATTAGCTGGATGCCAAATTAGCTGGATGCCAACATTAGCTGCATGCCAACATTAGCTGGATGCCAACATTAGCTGGATGCCAACATTAGCTGGATGCCAACATTAGCTGGATGCCAACATTAGCTGGATGCCAACATTAGCTGGCCACATGCTGGATGCCAACATTAGCTGGATGCCAATGCCAACATTAGCTGGATGCCAACATTAGCTGGATGCCAACATTAGCTGGATGCCAACATTAGCTGGATGCCAACATTAGCTGGATGCCAACATTAGCTGGATGCCAACATTAGCTGGATGCCAACATTAGCTGGATGCCAACATTAGCTGGATGCCAACATTAGCTGGATGCCAACATTAGCTGGATGCCAACATTAGCTGGATGCCAACATTAGCTGGATGCCAACATTAGCTGGATGCCAACATTAGCTGGATGCCAACATTAGCTGGATGCCAACATTAGCGCTGGGCCAACATTAGCTGGATGCCAACATTAGCTGGATGCCAACATTAGCTGGATGCCAACATTAGCTGGATGCCAACATTAGCTGGATGCCAACATTAGCTGGATGCCAACATTAGCTGGATGCCAACATTAGCTGGATGCCAACATTAGCTGCATGCCAACATTAGCTGGATGCCAACATTAGCTGCATGCCTACATTAGCTGGATGCCAACATTAGCTGGATGCCAACATTAGCTGCATGCCTACATTAGCTGAATGCCAACATTAGCTGGATGCCAACATTAGCTGGATGCCAACATTAGCTGGATGCCAACATTAGCTGCATGCCTACATTAGCTGGATGCCAACATTAGCTGGATGCCAACATTAGCTGCATGCCAACATTAGCTGGATGCCAACATTAGCTGCATGCCAACATTAGCTGCATGCCAACATTAGCTGCATGCCAACATTAGCTTGATGAAATCATGCTACACTTTCGCACACTTTCTCCCTAACGTCTATTTTCAACTTTGGAAAGTGCTCACCATCTTGTACGACGTGCCACCCGAGGTATCGTAGACCGCCACACTTGTCGGGTTTCTCAGTCTGAACGAGTAATAGCTTCTTGGACGTTTCACTGTTTTGACAGCCGACCAGAAGCGCTTGGTGATTGTGGTAGTAGCTGTTCGGTCGATGCCTTTTTCGTGTCATCCAAATGAACTCGATTGGTGAAGGGAAAACGTGCCAGCTTTTTCTGCGCGCGAAGCTCGCCGAGAGAGCTCCGTGTACATTGAGTTGTTTTCTGGGCGGACCCTGTCAAAGAACTGGTTGCGCCATTGGTGCATAAAGGTCTGAGTTCACCTACGTCAGGTGTTGTCGCTAAAACTACAGTAACATTTGGCAGTAGCTGCTCAATAGAAAGCTGCGGTATAAACGACAAACAGGTGAACGGCCGGCCGTCATTCTCCCAGTGCAGTTGCAGTGATGTCCCTGCACGACACCTTGAGCCACACAGGAAACGTTTTCAGAAAAGTACCCCATGATTAGCGCCTTATCTGGTGGAAGCCCGGACTTCAGACTTCTGAGGTACACTGTCCATAAATAAATGCACGTTGGCTGACGTACGGACACCGCTGTGGTTCGGACCCCGCTGTATCGCAGTAGCTGAAGCTCTGTGGAGAGCGACAGACTGTCTATCCGGCGTGATCCGGGCGCCGATCACGTGATCCGGCGTGAGCCGGGCGCCTCCGCGCCTCGTGCCTGGCCGCCAGCCAGCATGTACAGATTTGTTGCGTACCTGCTGTTCGAGTTGAGGTCCCACTCCATTTTTCGACGTCAAGGTTCAATCGAGCCCAGAATTCGAAAATCTAACTGTATCTCAGGTGCACGGATCAAACATGGGGCGGACCCGGGCTGTTGGCTTGGAAGCCGGAGCCGGAGCCACAATAATGTCATGAAGCCAAAGATTTTATAGGATGAATTCCACGAAACCGAAGCCGAAGCCGAAACCAACATTTCGACCTGAGGAGACAATTTCGACCTGGGGTGGGAGAAGTCCATTCGCAATTACGTGGCCAGCCACAAGTCAAGGGATCCTCCTATAATTTTGCAGGAAATAACAAGTTCATCGAAGGTGAGTGATCTAGCCGGGGGTGGCTGAGCATATACCATTTTAGAGATGATCCTGGGAGGGGCATTCCACGGAACTAGAAGATAATTCAGTAAGGATAGTAGGAAGAATACATTCCTTAAACACCAATCCACATACATTGGCGTATCTAGGAATTTCGTCAAGGGCTGGGGATAAGTCGATTTGGAGGAGACCAACTTACTCTCCATTTTTAACGTCTCGGGATATCGACTACTATTTTTGAAAATGGGTACATAATCATAACACCATGGGTGAAAACTTAATGTTCACTTGGAGAACACCATCGTTTCTAAATCACCCTGAACAATGTAAATGACGGGAAAATTTATACATGAACAGCCATTGATAATATATTATATATTTTATTCTGTTCAGTGCTTCAAATTTCCGATCTCAAATTTAGCCATGAAATATCTTCCAATTATTTTGCAATCGAATATTATTGCGCAACAGCCCATTCTTTTCCTTGAGTCAGCACTAGGCTATGTTTAGACTTCATAGAATATTTGAAGTAGTTGGTTAGTAATCATAGTTATCATAGTTATCATAGTTATCATAGTTGGAGTTTTTATATCTGCGAGGTGGGTTCGAGGGAATGGAGGCCCAGGTGAGGAGACGTAGCAATTTTTCCATGCACAAACTGGTAGGTGGCGCGCTCAGCATTCTCTAGTGCTCTGGGCGACGGTGCCTCTGCCTGGCGCGGATGAAGCCAGGTGTGACGCTCTTTCTCCGACAACAGAGTTGGTGACCTCGGTGACGACTGTTGCGTCTCGTTCAACAGCTTGCGTGTGAACGGGAACAATCGCATTTTCTGTGCAGACTGAATGCTGTGCATTGCATCACTTTATCACAGGTGTCTTGTCAGTGGCGGCTCGCTGATGACTTCGCTATTCCAGTCAATCAATTCCTCCTAGCTTTGGGTTGCGAAGCTTAGTGTGAACACCTTAAATAAGCTCACTCCCTCGTCTTCATCCCGACCTATTCTATACCCCAGCATTCTTTCGACGGCTCTTTTCGAGGCCCGGTGGCGGGTTGTGGGGGCCCAACGCGAATTTTATTTGCCTGACGCGATTTTCGGGACAGCTTATGAAGCTTACGTAGCATCGATCGCTTTTTCTGGTCCAGATGTGATATTTCGGTGTCCCGGTTTAATTTGTCAGCCACTCGCGCGATATTATTTAACCCCGGCACAATTGTTGGGCCAGGTATGATTTTTTGCGTCTTCGGGACGCTTTTTCTAGGTCCTATTCGAGTTTGGGAACGTCTGGTGCGATTGTTGTTTCCCCAGAGCAATGTTCCGGGACCTGGTTGTTTTTTCTGGTTACCGGCTTAATTTTTCGAGACACTGGCCTTATTTTTTAAAGTTCCGATGTGACGTTTGGGGTAAAACTGTGATTTTATTTCGGGGCCCGGCACGATTTTTTGGGACCCATTAGCTGTCTGGCAGATTTTTATGCTTTCTAAATGACCTTGGATTTCACCTTTGATACCTACATATGATCCTCATATATCTGTGTTGCGAAATGGTGATGTGAATGGTTGTTGTGTGCAGAATGGTTGGCAAGATGCTGGTATCAGCTAGTTAACACCAGAGAGCTGGCAAAAAATATTGCCTGTAAGGACACAGCAACCTTGTGCAGCAGACAGTGACAGGTGTGTCATTCTAGATCCTGAATTTCTCCGGATCTCAGAGGTATAAGCTCATGGTGGTTTGCTGCTTGGTAACCTTTTTATATCCAGTGAATGGTTTTTACTAGTCAATGCCACTTGCATGATAAAGGGTAGGCTTTGTCAGCATTTTTTATCCCTGGTATGCGGTCATTTGGCTCATTGAGTACAAATATATATTTGAAAGGAGAAAGATATAGTTATGCATAGTATAGCAAGTTCTATCTGGGGGAAAACTATTACTTTTGTCCTCACTTGGATTGGCCACTAGTCGAGTTCACGTGCACCGCTGCTTGTGCTCACCACAAGGTGAGACCGTATTGGGACAATATTGTCTCAGTATATTGTACCGCTGCTAGTGCTCACCAGGGGACCATATTGTCTAGTATATTGTACCGCTGCTAGTGCTCACCATGGGACCGTATTTTCTCAGTATGTTTTACCGCTGCTAGTGCTTACCAGGGGACCGTATTGTCTCAGTATATTGTACTGCTGCTAGTGCTCACCAGGGGACCGTATTGTCTCAGTATATTGTACCGCTGCTAGTGCTCACCAGGGGACCGTATTGTCTCAGTATATTGTACCGCTGCTAGTGCTCACCAGGGGACCGTATTTTCTCAGTATGTTGTACCACTGCTAGTGCTTACCAGGGGACCGTATTGTCTCAGTATATTGTACCGCTGCTAGTGCTCACCAGGGGACCGTATTGTCTCAGTATATTGTACCGCTGCTAGTGCTCACCAGGGGACCGCATTGTCTCAGTATATCGTGCCGCTACTAATACTCACCAGGGGACCGCATTGTCTCAGGACAATGTACCGCTGCTAGTGTTCACCAGGTGACTGTATTGTCTCAGGACTGTATACCGCTGCTAGTGGTCACCAGGGGACATTATTATCTCAGGACGGTGTACCGCTGCTAGTGCTCACTAGGGTACCACATTGTCTCAGGACATTGTACCGCTGCTAGTGCTCACCAGGGGACCATATTGTCTCAGGACATTTCATCGCTGCTCGTGCTCACCAGGGGACCGTATTGTCTCAGGACATTGTACCACTGCTGGTGCTCATTAGGTTCACCAGTGTACCGCTGCTAGCGCTCATTAGGTTCACCAGTGTACCGCTGCTAGCGCTCATTAGGTTCACCAGTGTACCGCTGTTAGTGCTCACTAGGTTCACCAGTGTACCGCTGCTAGCGCTCATTAGGTTCACCAGTGTACCGCTGCTAGCGCTCATTAGGTTCACCAGTGTACCGCTGCTGGTGCTCATTAGGTTCACCAGTGTACCGCTGCTAGCGCTCATTAGGTTCACCAGTGTACCGCTGCTGGTGCTCATTAGGTTCACCAGTGTACCGCTGCTGGTGCTCATTAGGTTCACCAGTGCAGCGCGCTGGATGGCTCGGGCGTCCCTGCAGCTCACGCGGTGATGCAAAATGGCTGCTGTCGCCAAGTGTCTGCCAATCCAGCCTCCGGTGTGATTATTACCCGATATAGAATTGTGCACAGTTGAGGAAATCAGGGTGTCTTTGCACGTTTGCAGAGGGACCCGTTTTCTGCAGGCCCCACGCGCTGCGGCAGGATAATCCGGCCAGGACATGCAGTGTCGGGAGATCTGTCTGTCGCCGGGCTGCGGAGTCTCCACCATTGCTCACATCTTCCAGCCCGGTCAACGACCTACACTTCGACCGAACTCGAAAGCGAAGCCCGTTTCCATTACGCCCCTGTCTTTTTTCTTCTTCTACGTAATGCATTCTCCACCTCGCATTCTCCCCTTCTCCCATTGTACTCACGTTCGTCTCCGTCTATTATACTTGTCATCGTTTCAGCCCATCTGTGTCTGTTGTCGGTCTCCCTGTCTGTCACATATACAAGCTCAACATAAACCAAAAATTAGGAAAGCATCTATCCAAAATATTAGGTCAGATAAGTGTCAGCCCTTTAAGGAATTCAGGGGGCTTGTCAGATTCAATCAGAGAGATGGACCTCACCAACAGAAAGCTGGAAGGTTGTATGTGAAATCCCTGTTCACGAATGTTCCTATCCGAGGGGCTATGCAAGCGGTTCATAGGGCATTACGCAAGTCAGATAGTTTCGAGCTCCCAATACTCAAGAGTCATTTCATGCAGCGCATGCGTTCATGCGTGGGGTTGGCAGCGCTGCAATTGCGGGGGGAAGAATGCTACCAAATTAGCAGTCTTACCATGAGCTCTCACATAGGTCCTGTCCTAGCATGTCTGTGTATGGAAACATTCGAGGTTTGTGTTTGTGTGGCTTTACGACGCACCAGCTGAGGTCATATGACGTTGCCTGCCTCTCACCGTGGCAGCAAGGGCGGGCATCACGACGAATCGAACCTCGTACCTATGGTTTCCCAGATGCACCAGCTAACCAGTAGGAAGACAATTACAAATACACAGGGGTGTCGTTTTATAAAAACGATTAGGATGGGTCAAATATTCGAACGTATAGGATGCTATGGATGTGGACAGAGCCTGTAATACCTTACTGAGCACATAGACACGGGATATATTATGTCTTTATCGTATGCAACGCGCCTTTCTTGACCGCGGCAGATACCGAGTACGCAAAATATGAATGCTATTACGATATCCAAAGGTCAGCACTAACGGAAATATCCTATTTTTTACTTCGCATTTTCCGGCATGCCTCCTTTTGCGCATACGACAATCTGACCTTGTTGGTTCAACTCCGACTACGCCACCTACTCGCTAAGTTCAGCGGCGACACCACCGTGCGGTGTGTGGCGAACGCGTCCCCCACAATAATTTTCATTTTCCTGTGTTGATCGTCCGCCACAGTCGAGAAAGACGGGCCCCACACCGACTTCAGGAAGACCATACCTACGTAGCATACGCAACCAGAAGACGAATGAACTGTTGGCACATGACCGGCGAGGATTGCTAGTTTCAAGTCTTTAAAGGCAAATGCATCGTGGACAGTGATGTGTTACATATCTACCAATTGAGATACACAACATAAGCTAAGTGTGCTGCGACACTCAATCAATTTTAACCATGATAGCTAGCGATATAACTATATGTAAATACGACAGTTTTGGGAAAATAGACTTGGGCCATATAGAAATGTGTTCTCCATTTCAAAATATACCTTAACTTGACTACTGCAGGCGAATAGGGTTTTTGGACTCGGAATCAGACTTGTGCTCGACTCAAATTTTTTAATCGGCTCACATTTAACTCATAGATCTTGAGATCCGATTCAACTCATGATTCACAGCAGGTCAAAATTATTTGATTCGACTCAATTCAGAATCAGAGCTACCGAGATCCGATTCAACTCACGACTCAAACATAAATTTGGATCGATTCAGATCCGACTCAATAGTATCAGACTCATAAGCCATATGATTTTGTGTGCACTGCTCACACACTATTTATATATATATATAAATATATAAAATATAATATATATATATATATATATATATATATATATATATATATATATATATATATATATATATATATATATATATATATATATATATATATATATATATATATATATATATATATATATATATATATATATATATATATATATATATATATATATATATATATATATATATATAATGTGAGGTGAAAACAAAGTTATAGCAAAAATAATTTATTTGACAGACAGTTTGATGTCAACTCATCTTCATCTGTCTAATTAAAGACGGGAATCAGTATTTATTCACACTAACGAAGATGCTCCAACATCGAAGCATCTGTTGGATATATTATTTTTGCTATAACTTTGTTTTCACCTCACATTATTTATCATTCGTCATGCACTGTAATGGTTGATATATAGGATAAATATACAGATAAATGAACGTACATGTGCATAAAGTAATTGACTCAAACAGATTAATGAGATGAATGGTTGTCAATGCATATGCAAAGCAATGAGTGCATAATACCTCAATCCACATCAGCATGATGCACACACAACCTGAATCATATATCTGGCACACATCACCTAACTGCAACATGGCACCCAGGTTCTGCACTGCAATAGGTATCTGCACAGAATATGATTGCGTTGGTCTGTTGCCCCCACGAAGTTTGTTTGGTAGCAGGTGAAGGTTTCCCTTCACCATTGGTTTACACCCAATTTTACCGACTTTCTCTACGCTATCTTGCATATTTTATGGCAATATAGGGTACTTTGACGTATTCTAATTGAAAGACCTATTCTTTAGCTTCATCAAAGGGTATCCTAAATGACCCAGTAATAATCGTCCTGCCCAACAATGTGCCATTTCCGGCAAGCTCACCATCAAGTGCCTCCAAAATAAAGGGCTTGTTCCTGATATTGGTAGGCTCCCTCTACCATCCATTTTACATGTTCAAGTTGTCACCCTCGTTCAAGAGCGGAAGAAAGGACAGTCAAGGGGGCGCTAAGTGCTCCATAGCTTCTTCTCCCCATTGGCAGGAGAGTTTCAGTTGAGTTGCAAGTTTCAGGAGGGCATTCCTAGATCACAATGGTGCTGTACATAAATGTTCAATTATGCATGTATCATCAACAATCCATGCAAGATTCACCAAGGAAGAATGCATCATGCCCTGGGTCTAGCTGGCCTGGAAAAACTGTTTTCAACAACTGCTGTATGTCAATATAGGTAGGTAGGTAAATGTTTGGAAAAATAGGCTGATCCTAGATTTTGGGGATCCTGAACATTATCCTTTCCAGAAAATTATTTGTTGTTTTTTCATCTGGAAGTTGAAGTTCCTAAGTTATTAACTTTTGACAACGAACTGCTGTGATCAAGGAAAAGTGCTCAAAATTCACTGAAATGGGTGCAAGTTGAGTTACCATGCATAAGGTTTGAATAAAAATATTCTCCATACTGGATGACTACAAAATATTCCTCTCCAAACGCCGGATTACAATGCACAAATCCGACCTTGTCTATGCATGAGAATAAAATGTGTCGGAACAAATGCTCACTGGAAAGAATGGGAAAAGATTATAACTCACCTGGTGAGCGGAATACAAATATATTTGCTAGGAAGCAAATTAAAGTGACCATTGCGTATGATTTGAGAAAAGTTCTGCAACCACATTTCTACCATATTTTTTTTTTAACTTCGAATGACGCCATGCGGGCTTGAAGGAAAATTTTGATCTACCTTCTTGTAACGGTAACTTGGGTTTGTTATTTGTCACACAAACCGACGCAATTTATTCAGTGCAAATGCCTGTTCCAAAAAAAAAGTGCATGGTCGTTTCAGTTCCCTATTATTTTTTACAATCACATCCCATTTCTGTGTTGTGTTTCTGGCACTAGAATTTACTCATGCATGATACTGATTGTGAATACCAAGCTTAGCATTAATACTTTTTTTTGTAGTTATTGTTATCCGTTTTTGGTAAATAACTTAAGTACACCTCATTCTTTACTCACTGGCAGCTGATAAGTTGACAATTGTAATGCTAAGCATTAATAATTATACTGTGTTTTTACTCCCTACCTTGTGTCATGGCATACTATTTACAAAGGTACATGCTTTATATCATTTGTTCATAACTTGCATTTGAGTCGCAAGACTCAAATGACTCATTGTGATTCAAATGATTGACTCGTGATTCAACTCATTTAAAAAAAAGAAAGATGTGATTCAACTCGCGACTCAAGATATGTTTCTGGGAAAAGAATCGATTCAACTCACGACTCATCCAAAAACGATTGATTCATGAGTCGATTCTCGATTCAACTCCAGTCGAGCACAAGTCTGCTCGGAATACCAAACCATCGTAGCCTTCCATTATTTTGACCAGGTTATATTGTTCGAAAAATGAAGCACACGCAAACATGATGGTCAGCATTGTTCTGCATTGTTAATTGCTTGCACAACTTATAGACAGTTATAGACAGTTCAACAATTCATCCCGGATTGGGTGTAACTGCCATTGGCGATCGCCGTGGTAATGTTAGCGGAAGTTCATACCAGCCCAGTAATGATAGACAAACACAGCAGTTAAACAGTTAATAACTAAGAAGTTCCAGATGCATGTACACTGTACAGAAGATAGCCGAACAAATTTACGCAAAACGAATGTACATATGGCACATGTACGTACGCAAATGTACGTAAGCAAACGTACGCAAGCACAGATGTACGTATGGCAATTGTACGTAAGCGCAGATGTCCGTATGGCAAAAGTACGTATGCACAAATGAGCGTAAGCGGAAAAGTACGTATGTGCAAATGTAGGAAAGCGCAAAAGTACGTATGCGCAAATGTACGTAAGCGCAAATATACGTATGACACAAAAGTACGTGAGCGCAAATATACGCATGCGCAAAAGTACGCATGTGCAAATGTACGCAAGCGCAAAAGTACGTAAGCGCAAATGTACGTATGGGCAAATGTACGTAAGCGCAAATGTACGTAAACCTAAAAGTATGCAACAGCAAATGTACATTTTTGTTGTTTATTGGGTGGTTCTCGACGCACTTTATGCACGATCACGGCTAATGGCGCCGCCCACACTGTTTCGACGGTGGGCCGCGGAATTAGGAAATGTCCCGAGTGGTGCGAGTGCTGAACCCGGAACCGTGGTATCCAGAGCTCAACACCTTAACCACTCGGCCATTCCCACCCCCAGCAAATGTACGTAAACGTTAAAGTATGTAAGAGCAAGATACGTATGAGCCAATGTAAGTACATTTACCCATGCACACCTTTGCATTTACATGCATTTGGTTAGGTTCATATGGCATACATACATTTGCTCTTACGTACACTTCCTCTTACGTACACTTACCATGAGTACATTTGTCATGTGTAGTTTTGTGCTCAGTCATATCCATGCTTACCTACATTTGTCTATTTACTTTTGCGCATACATACATTTGCCTACGTGCATTTGAAGCACGTACATTTGAAGCACGTCCATTCGAAACACGCACATTTGAAACACGTACTTTTGAAAAATGTACATTTGAAACACGTACATTTGAAACCCGTGCATTTGCTTTCGTACATCTGTCATCCGTGTACTTTCATTTGGGTTACGTAAATTTGCATTTACATACATTTGCTTCGACTTACTTTTGTGTTTATGTGCATCAGTACTGACATACTTTTGCGCTTACGTACATTTGCATTTAAACACGTTTGATTTTACGTACATTTGCGCTTACGTATATTTGTGCTAACGCACTTTTGCGCTTACGCACATTTGTTTATACGTACATTTGCGCTGACACAATGTTTACTTACGTACATTTACAATTACGTACCTTTACGCATATGTACATTTGCACTTACGTACATTTGCGCATGCGCACATTTGCGATTACGTACTTTTGCGCTTTCGTACATTAGCGCTTGCGTACATTTGCACATACGTACATTTGCGCTTAAGTACATTTGCGCTTACGTACTTCAGCGCTTACGTACATTTGCGCATGCGTACGTTTGCGCTTACGTACATTGGTGCATATGTACATTTGCGCTTACGCACATTTGCGCTTAAGTACATCTGCCATACGTACATTTTCCATTCGTATTTTTGCACTTTCACACATCCGCACTTGCGTACACCTACCATACGTACGTTTGCGCGTGCGTACATTTGCTTACGTACATTTGCTTACGTACATCCGCCATTCGTGCATTTACCCTTGCGTACATTTGCCCTAGAATCTGTACAAAGGACTCGAAAGCAAGAAAATAATTGCTGTTGGTGCTCTGGGCGTGCTTGCGATGTGCACTGTTGCTCTAATGTTTGTTATTGTCTTCCTTAAACCCATTGGGTTGTCTCAGATCCTCAGTGGGGTGGCTCAAAATAACGTTGGAGTTGCTTTAGCCATCCCAAAGTATATAAAACTACACCCCTGCAAATATATTTGTTTGCCCTAACTCCTTTTGGCTGAGCTACGTAGATGGCGTACTGGAGATTGTTGATTATGATGATGCTGATGCTGTGAGCACAAATCTGAACACCGGGCATTCGTCGATCCAGCTCGCATTAAAAAATAAAAAGGTAAGAGGATATAGGGGCTGATATTTAATTCCTGGAACACTGATCATGATCAAGCCCTTTGACCTTAGATGTGCACGCCTTTTCAGTGTGCATAAAGCCTACCAACACAAGCAATACTTTTCACTAATTTTCGGGTCATATCCAAGAACCAAAAAAAAGGATTATGATGAGGATCTCTCTCCTTTCCTCCCTCTTTCCCTCTTTCCCTCTTTCCCTCTCCCTCTCTCTCTCTCTCTCTCTCTCTCTCTCTCTCTCTCCTCATCTTCTCTCTTTTTTTATTTTATATATTATATATATATATATATATATATATATATATATATATATATATATATATATATATATATATATATATATATATATATATATATATATATATATATATATATATATATATATATATATATATATATATATATATATATATATATATATATATATATATATATATTATATATTTTCTCTTCTCTCTCTCTTCTCTCTCTCTCTCTCTCTCTCTCTCTCTCTCTCTCTCTCTCTCTCTCTCTCTCTCTCTCTCTCTCTCTCTCTCTCTCTCTCTCTCTCTCTCTCTCTCTCTCTCTCTCTCTCTCTCTCTCTCTCTCTCTCTCCGAGGAAAGGAAGAGGCTCTCGTGCGTCCCGCAGAATCCCCTGCCCGCCAATAGCCATCCAAACGCCATGAGGACGCCGGAAATCCACCAATGACGGACGAGAGAAAAAAATCGGTCACAGTAAGCCTACCCAACATGGCGGCCGGCGAGGCAGGCCGGCATTTGGCCAGTAAAGGCTCGGCCCTGGCCGGTACGGGCTCGGGGATCGGCATCGTCGCCAGTCCACCATTCATCAGTGCAGATGGGCAGGTGGAGAATGGGGTCCTCTGCATGATAGGTATATCTATATGGTGCTAACTTTGTAGGGTGGCTAACACCACGACCATACTCGTCCATGCATTCTGTGATGGGTGGCGGACATGGGTGGAGGCCTGTGTACTTTTGGTACTGCCGGTCATGGGCGGAGAATGCGGTATGGCAGGTATGGCCATGGCCACACCAACTTTCCGTGACAATATTTTTAAAGGCAATTCAAATAATTTTACCATTTGTTAAAATATAAACTGGTCAGGACAGGGACGTAGCCAAGGATTTTTTTCCCCAGGAGGTGGCCCGGATAACCCCCACGATTTTTAAGCTCCTCGGATTTCGAAATCTTAATTTCTAAAAAGGCTTGTTTACACCTTAGTAAAACAACACTTTTATCCTCTGGGGCCCCGGACTGTCGGACCTCCTCCACAAATTGTAAGTAAGCATGACTCTGTTATAGACCACCTAAACATGCATTTAGATACGTGATCTCAAAGCTTTCTTAGAAAAAAAAACGGCGATCCAATATCCGGTAAGGCGTCCGTAAACACTTCCAAGCGGTCGTAGACTCTCGTAATGGCCTGTACGCATTCGTAAGGACCCATGCCCGTTCGTAAACGCCCATATGCGATCATAAGCGGCCGTAGACGTTCGTAAGGGCCCGTAGAAGTTCGCAAGGGCCCATGGACGTTTGCAAGGGTCCGCAGACGGTTATAAGGTCCTGTAGACGTTCGCAGGGACCCGTAGACGTTCGAAATGGTCCATAGACGTTCGTAGGAGTTCATGCACCTGTAAGGGCCCGTTAGCTTCGTAAAGGCCGCATGTATTTGTAAGGGCCCGTAGACGTTCATAAGGACCAGCAACTTAAGAGTTCGTAGACGTTCTCAGGAGCTCGACAACAGCCATAAAAAGTGTTGTTTGCCTTTCTATCGCCGCCGTGACGATCCCTTAGAGGATTACGCACGGGCCGCGCTAGGAGAAGAAGAAGAAGAACCTTGGGTTCTTTTACGACGCATTCAACCACTAGGTTATATAGCGTCGCCAACCTCTCACGCCGATTGGTCGCGGGTGGACTCGGTAAATGCCGTCGGTTGTGAGATTCGAACCCACAATCTTGCGATCAAGAGACTGACGCTCTACCAACTGAGCTACCGCGGCCCGAATACGAAATAAATGTGGCTGAATCAGATGTCGGCAACAGCAATGATTATGCCAGGCCTCCACCTATGGCGGCGACTCAGCAGACAAAGAGAAGTGCAACAGAAATAAAGAGCATAAGGAAAGCACCACACAAAACGCACATTTTCCGACGCTAGGAGGGCGGCTCGAGTTTCAGAGGAGACCTTGGACGTGACTCTGGCGATGACCACTGAGACCGGGCAGGGCACCTCTGGGTTTCCCAGAAGCCGTTCGGGAGAGGGAGCGGTACCCGTGCGGGGAGCGCCGGCACCATGTCCGCCGGACACTGTCCACTGTCCAGCAATGTCCACCAGACACTGTCCACTGTCCGCCGGCACCATGTCCGCCAGAAACTGTCCACTGTCCGGCGGTGTCCGACGGACTGAGCCCGGACCGTGACGGCTATCGGCGGTGGCCGGCGGACACTGTCCACTGTTCGCCGGACACTGTCCCTGTCCGGCGGTGGCCGGCGGACACTGTCCACTGTCCGGCAGTGTCCGGCAGACACTGTCCACTGTCCGGCAGTGTCCGGCAGACCGTGACAATGTTTTTAAAGGCAATTCAAATAATTTTACCATTTGTTAAAATATAAACTGGGTCAGGACAGGGACGTAGCCAAGGATTTTTTCCCAGGAGGTGGCCCGGATAACCCCCACGATTTTTAAGCTCCTCGGATTTCGAAATCTTAATTTCGAAAAAGGGCTTGTTTACACCTTAGTAAAACAACACTTTTATCCTCTGGGGCCCCGGACTGTCGGACCTCCTCCACAAATTGTAAGTAAGCATGACTCTGTTATAGACCACCTAAACATGCATTTAGATACGTGATCTCAAAGCTTTCTTAGAAAAAAAAACGGCGATCCAATATCCGGTAAGGCGCCCGTAAACACTTCCAAGCGGTCGTAGACTCTCGTAACGGCCTGTACGCATTCGTAAGGACCCATGCCCGTTCGTAAACGCCCATATGCGATCATAAGCGGCCGTAGACGTTCGTAAGGGCCCGTAGAAGTTCGCAAGGGCCCATGGACGTTTGCAAGGGTCCGCAGACGGTTATAAGGTCCTGTAGACGTTCGCAGGGACCCGTAGACGTTCGAAATGGTCCATAGACGTTCGTAGGAGTTCATGCACCTGTAAGGGCCCGTTAGCTTCGTAAAGGCCGCATGTATTTGTAAGGGCCCGTAGACGTTCATAAGGACCAGCAACTTAAGAGTTCGTAGACGTTCTCAGGAGCTCGACAACAGCCATAAGAAGTGTTGTTTGCCTTTCTATCGCCGCCGTGACGATCCCTTAGAGGATTACGCACGGGCCGCGCTAGGAGAAGAAGAAGAAGAACCTTGGGTTCTTTTACGACGCATTCAACCACTAGGTTATATAGCGTCGCCAACCTCTCACGCCGATTGGTCGCGGGTGGACTCGGTAAATGCCGTCGGTTGTGAGATTCGAACCCACAATCTTGCGATCAAGAGACTGACGCTCTACCAACTGAGCTACCGCGGCCCGAATACGAAATAAATGTGGCTGAATCAGATGTCGGCAACAGCAATGATTATGCCAGGCCTCTACCTATGGCGGCGACTCAGCAGACAAAGAGAAGTGCAACAGAAATAAAGAGCATAAGGAAAGCACCACACAAAACGCACATTTTCCGCCGCTAGGAGGGCGGCTCGAGTTTCAGAGGAGACCTTGGACGTGACTCTGGCGATGACCACTGAGACCGGGCAGGGCACCCCTGGGCTTCCCAGAAGCCGTTCGGGAGAGGGAGCGGTACCCGTGCGGGGAGCGCCGGCACCATGTCCGGCGGACACTGACCACTGTCCGCCGGCACCATGTCCACCAGAAACTGTCCACTGTCCGGCGGTGTCCGACGGACTGAGCCCGGACCGTGACGGCTATCGGCGGTGGCCGGCGGACACTGTCCACTGTTCGCCGGACACTGTCCCTGTCCGGCAGTGTCCGGCAGACACTGTCCACTGTCCGGCAGTGTCCGGCGGACACTGTCCACTGTCCGGCAGTGTCCGGCAGACACTGTCCACTGTCCGGCAGTGTCCGGCAGACACTGTCCACTGTCCGGCAGTGTCCGGCAGACACTGTCCACTGTCCGGCAGTGTCCGGCAGACACTGTCCACTGTCCGGCAGTGTCCGGCGGACACTGTCCACTGTCCGGCAGTGTCCGGCGGACCGAGCCCGGACCGTGGCGGCTGTCGGCAGTGGCTGGCGGCACCGTGTCCGCCGACTCAATCGATGGCCCACTTCCGGCCGTGCTGGCACACGCGCACTCAAAATGGAGGCAGCCTGATCCGGGGAAGCAAGTTGGCACCGCACAGGATACGCATTCAGCAAAATGGAGGCGGTGAGCCGGGGTCACTGCCACATCACTGCCACGGCGCGCCAGTGTCCCGGGAACCCGGCCAGTCAAACAGGGCCTCGTGCAGCCAACTCTCAGAGTCCTTGCGTCCGTCTTTGGTGGACTATGATTCCTTGGCTCTCAGTGACGAGGATATAACTAAAGTTCGCACGGATGTCCGGAGGCGTAGGTTGAGCGGCGTCATCACCTGGCGTCATCACCTGACGTCATCACCTGGCGCCATCACCTGGCGTCTTCACCTGGCCACCACCTGGCGACTACATTTCTGGGTGCAGAGTCAGTCTGATCCCAGCATGGTATGCGCAAGTTGCTTAACGACTGAGCGGAAAAGCAAACAAGAGTTCTTATTGTTACATTTCAAGTAGCTTGAAAAGCTACGTGAAGCGGGCCTATGTGGCATCCGGTGATCTCGTGAAAGCAAAAGCAAATTGCACTCTGTGCAAGAGGTGGGAAAAGCAAACGAAGACAATGTTATAACCTACATGTGCACATAAATACACACATACACACATGCATTACATCGAACGGTATGCTTGGAGAGTGACCAGCATGTTCTGCTGCCGTCTATATCTCCGATTCCGCCGTAGCTGGACCGGTAGTGGGCGATGACGGACTTCGCTGAACGCCCGCGACCCGAAGGCGAAGCGGAGACCTGGGCGTCCACTCAGAACGTGCCGTGGCACCCGTCCAGAGCGTGCCGGGGACGTCTGAGTTCAGCCTTGGTCGAGTATATGATGTGCAAGATAATTGCTTAGAAAAACTCCTAGGGAGATATAGAAAGTTGCATGAAGAAAAATAGAAAGTTAAAAACCAAGCGGAAGTTAAGTGGCAACATCTGCTTGTGCCAAATTGACGACGCCCCAGTCTACCGACCGGGAGTCATAATTTATATGTTTGTGTGATACGAGTGTGGAGGAGTAATGGTCTTTGGATCTAAATTGCATGCCCAAGCTTTGTCTTATGTAGAGATTCGTAACTTAGCTTAAGGAGCTGTCGGCGTCCGTCTTCCAGCAGCATTCTGAAGTTTGGCTGTGCGTTCATATTGTAGAATATTAAGTTGTAAGTGGACGTCGCAAAGCAGTATATATGGAGACAGCGCAGGGATGTTGTTCGGCGATGTATGTGAAACCACACGATTGATATTGGAGTGGGTGTCGTGTAAATAATTGACATGGGAGTGGGTGTCGTGAGTGAGTGATTGACATGGGAGTGGGTGTCGTGAATGAGTGACTGACTTCGGAGTGGGTGTCGTGAGTGAGTGATTGACATCTGAGTGGGTGTCGTGAGTGAGTGGTTGACATCGGAGTGGGTGTCGTGAGTGTTGTCGAGTGGCATCGCACTGGGTGTAGTGAGTGTTGCAAAACTCAATTATGAATAAGATTAGTGTGGCCTAAACATAATCGTGCTAAAGTCCATAGGAGTCGTCTCCACTGGGGTCCCTGGGTCCGGATCCCCATCTAATTTGTTTTCCGAGGGATCCTACCCCACCTGGAAAACTGGCAAACTTCGGGAAAATACGCTATCTTCCTGAAGCTTTCCTGTTTCTGCATTAGGCGACGTCTGAATCGGGTGGATGAACTCGCTCAACGTCGTCCTGACGAGTCCGCCGGACAGGCCTTCGTCGAGGTCAATGCCACCATGACCCACGGCGTGCACGACGAGTGGGCCCGCCGATCTGCCGGACCTGTCCTTGAAGATGTGCTACCTTGGAAAGGTTTGTGCAGCTATTGCATAGGATTGTGCACTGAAAATACCAAACGTGCTTTTTCTCCTCCTCCATGCTGTTTCTGGAAAGATTATCTACATTGCGGCTTTTGTTGCCAGCTGCTGAATAAGATGCTTTTTGTATAGCAATAGCCAGCAACAACAAAAGCCATTTGTACGTTATGAACGCCAACGCGTAAATATTCAAAAGCATAGACAGAAGCATGGATACATGGGCAGAGCAGAGGCTGAGGTTTCGAGCGGCTCTATTGAAAATTTTCACTCTCAAGAAATAATGTTCGACCTCCGGAATCAAAGTTGCCGAAACCCGTGCTTTGTTATGTTAAGTGGGAAGGAAATGGGGACATGGATCGAAAACTGTCTCGGTCTTACTCCTCTAACTCAAGATAATTGCAGCGCACCTTGGGTTGGACCCCAGCTGGGAACTGAAGGCGGCCACGACATTGCCGGGGTGGCATCTTTCAGCCATGTGTTTTGGTTTGAGGAGGTCCCTTCATATGAACAATGGGTTATGTATTATGTATGTGCAATATGTATTCAAATATATCCAGGACTGCTGAAAGAAGTCCTGGATGTATGTTTTAAGGGGCGTTTGCGAGCGTCAGGATGCCGCCTGGAGCACAGGTTTGTGGGTCGGGTGGGACGCGCGATGGCTCTCTTCGCGAAGTCGTCCGCCCGCTCGCTCCTCGGGATGCTCATGCAGCCGAGGACCCAGAGCGGTGTAAGTCGGAGATCGGCGTGGTGTAGGTGGCAACGGTGTCTGATTGTGTGCAGTGTGGGGGCTGGTGGCTTGCGCACGGCAGACAAAGACATAGTTCTGTTTCCTTGTCTGCAACTACAACCGATACACCGTATCCTGACAATGTTGCCGATTCGGTTACCCATGTTAACACTTCAATGGGCAACTGCTATGTTCGGCTCAGTTTGGGGGCAGCATAGCCTTCGGCGTTAATCATTGATTGCACGAGCGGACCGGCGTGACGGCAGCCCGCGGCTGTATCGGCGTGACACCCCACTGTAGCTCGGTGGTGACACGAGCGGCCAGCAGCTGTATCGGCGTGACACCCCACTGTAGCTCGGTGGTGACACGAGCGGGCAGCAGCTGTATCGGCGTCACGTCCCACTGTAGCTCGGTGGTGACACGAGCGGGCAGCAGCTGTATCGGCGTGACACCCCACTGTAGCTCGGTGGTGACACGAGCGGGGGCAGCAGCTGTATCGGCGTGACACCCCACTGTAGCTCGGTGGTGACACGAGCGGGCAGCAGCTGTATCGGCGTGACCCCCACTGTAGCTCGGTGGTGACACGAGCGGCCAGCACTGTATCGGCGTGACACCCCACTGTAACTCTGGTGACACGAGCGGGGGCAGCAGCTGTATCGGCGTGACACCCCACTGTAGCTCGGTGGTGACACGAGCGGCCAGCAGCTGTATCGGCGTGACACCCCACTGTAGCTCGGTGGTGACACGAGCGGCCAGCAGCTGTATCGGCGTGACGTCCCACTGTAGCTCGGTGGTGACACGAGCGGCCAGCAGCTGTATCGGCGTGACACCCCCTGTACTCGGTAACGGGCGGCAAATTTTTTTTGGCGAGACACCCCCCTGTAGCTCGGTGGTGACACGAGCGGGCAGCAGCTGTATCGGCGTGACACCCCACTGTAGCTCGGTGGTGACACGAGCGGCCAGCAGCTGTATCGGCGTGACACCCCACTGTAGCTCGGTGGTGACACGAGCGGGCAGCAGCTGTATCGGCGTGACACCCCACTGTAGCTCGGTGGTGACACGAGCGGCCAGCAGCTGTATCGGCGTGACGTCCCACTCTGGTCCGGACGAGGTCGCTGCTCCGTGAGCCAGACCACTGTCCGTACGTAATGACCACGTTTTTAGACACGTTTTTGTCGCAACATGCTTCCCTCACCGTTCGATACAGGTTTTTGCTCTTTTTCGTCTTCCTTTTTGTGGCAGTACATCGGGAACGTCATGGCTCACAGAGCAGATGCGCCAGCTTTCAAAGTCGGCGTCTTTGTCCGGACGGTGCTCCCCCGCCCAACAAGTGGGGAGGTTCGTCGACCTGTCCGAGCAGGGAAGTCGAAGTAGGTTAATTTTGCATTGCTGGATTACAACGTGATGGAATTGGTGCACAATGGAGATTTTCAAGTTTGTGTGTGCTGTAAATGTTGTTAGATATACTGTGCACATGCTGTAGTATATGTAGTAAGTCGTGAACCACAAAATTCCGCAACATAAATTGCTCGTTTGTAAATGATCGAGGTACTGCCAGTCATCCACTTAAAATAGCAAAGTAGGGGGCAAGTGCTATATGCATCTTTTTGCACTGATGTGTTTCATGTCAGCACTGCTTATTGAAGCGTAGTGGTCAGTTCACCATCTTGAAACACTCACGTGTCCATCGGAATGTGCCTGGCGTCTGCGTGATTGTCCTTGTAAAAAGGAATATTTATCTGGGGTCGGGCGGCGGACCGGCGGGCGGTCGGTCAGTCGGTCAGCTTTGCTCCACAGGAGTTCATGTATTCACCAATGGAGTTCAAACATTATTGTAGCATAGCATGCGCTGGTCAATTTTAACAACGTCACACAATTTCATTGCACTATCCCTGTTCGATTATGAGATATCGTCGAAAAACAGGGTGGACAGATTCTGCCTTCCCTCAGTTGCGCGTGTAGACTCGGTATTTTTGGTTGGGCCATGACTATAAACGTCACATAGCATAGTACACCTGTTCCAGTGAGGAGCGAGGCGGAGGACCATGGGTTCAGGTGAAAGCAAACCTTTGCAAAAGTGTATTGTTTTGTGCTGATATCTATTGCAGTCTGAGTATCCCAAGTGGTGCCCATGCTATGGGGAGAGAAGGGTGGCTTTATGAGTGCAGGATTTGGAACACCCATTCGAACACTGGCTGGGTTTAGCAGGCGGTGGAATTGCCCTGCGAGGGCCGTGATAATCTACTGGAGTCTTCTAAGATCTATTGGAGCTCTCGGAGGACTACTTTGGTTTATCGTATGGCCTCGAAGGTCTACGGGGCCCTTCGAATTCTGAGAGGACTTTTTGGCTCTGAAGGAGCCTTGATGGGAGTGAGAAGGAAATCTGGTGTTCCCCTATGCAATGTAGGTCGGATGTATTGCTCCAATGTGAACTTTTTCCCGCAAAAGTTCCTTTCATTTGTGGCTAGTGTGAACCTTCATCATTGTTCTCATGAACCATCAGCATTTGTTTCCCGCTTCTCAATATATAGTTACATGCACGTTTAAGCCATGGGAATAGTGTGGAAGCGTGTCACCCCCATACGTTACCGAGCTGACTAACACTTTTCATGTTTCCACGCATACGCCGCTTGAAATGTTGTTTTTCCCCATTCAGCAAAAGCTCGTGACAGGGAGTAGTGCTTTTAAAAAATAACTGAGGGCCCAGCAACACTATCGCTGATCACTTCCACGCGCATTATAGGAGCGAGCCAATTTCGATTCTGCTGGTCTGTAATTTGTTAGGTGCTCACCCGATTATTTCCGGCAGAGGAGCGCAAGCCCTTGCAAAGAGATTGTGCTGTTCACCTATGCACATGACGATGTGCGTAGTCTTCCGAACTGAATTTCACCCGATAAAACGAAAATAATACATGCATGCGTATTCACTACAATGGATACTAAACCAGGAAGGAACACCACATGCTTTGGTAGACCTTGTTAACCGAAGGATTCAAATCGTCCTTTGCAAGGCATTCTCCATGTTTGCATCAAATAGTACTTGAAGTTGACATCTGGCTCCAACGACTGTCCCAAATCTCTGGCACTTGCCTGGAATGCATAAGCATGCACCACTTTCAAAACAAGGGGTTCGGCCCCTTGAACGGATCCACGTTTTTTTAGCCAAAACGGATCCTCTGGGCCAAACTGATCCCCATGGACCATTTTTTCCACCAAAGCAAATTACCTTCCGTCACCACTGCTCTCAAGTGGAGCATTTCAAGTTCAAGAAAATGTATGTGGAACATACTCAGAGGGATGCCGTTACACTCACACCCATGGCGGAACGGGTAGAGTGTAGCATTACAGGGTCACATGCAGAGCATATCACGGATTGTATATCCGTACAGATATCCGTTGGGCACGGATAACGGGGCAGATTTGATAGACGTTGGCTATGTAAACCGATCCAAATTGGATAACGGATTGGCTCTCCAACTTCTGCCGCAAAGCGAAAATTTAACAAAGTTATGATATTTTCGTCTATTTTCTAACCACCATGTTCAAGTATAAAAAAAGTTGGGATTAGATGATAGTGCTGATTGCTGAAAAAAGGAATGTGCAAAATGTGGCTGATGAAAATATTTGAATATGTGAAGAAAATCAACAATTACATCGGCAATTGTCACACACATACTTGTATGCACAGTCAATGTCGAGCACATGCATATGTAGTGTGAACTGAATTCCACCCATTCTATTACTTTCAAATTAATACAAATGTTTATGCAATTAAGTTGACTGCAATCGCATTGTTATCAATGAGCTTGTCCATAACACCAATAACCACATTCAGCAAACCACACATTCCATTTTATTAACCTCAATTCTTGCCGATATCGGTACCAACGTAGGTAGGTGCATACATTCCCATTATGCATACATGGTACACCCCACGTCCAGTCTCACAGGTGAAGCAAGCTAATTAGATCTGTTAACTAATGATCCGGTGATATATTAAGGAATCAAAAATAAACTACATGCTGCATACTTGTTATCGTTCATAAAACAATATTACTGCATGATGTAATGTTCACCAGCCTGCAAACTGCTTTTTGTCTACACCATGGATATTGGACAAAGGCTACTGTATGTATTTCGGGGAAACGACCGACAATAATGCAACAGAGGAGTAATATTCGCTATAAATAGGTGCAATCACCAGCTGAACACAGCGCTGCGCTGTGCGTCTTCATCTCCTGCGCTGCATCTCCGGTCGCGACCGGGGTGCAGACAGGACTACTCTTAACAAAATGTACATTGCACTGATTCGTTCAATCCTGGAATACAATGCGTTTATCTTCGATCATATATCTCCCACGCTCACCAAATCACTAGAATGCACACAAAATCACGCACTCCGTCTCATCACCGGAGCACACTGCACCACATCTACCACCAGTCTCCGGGGTGAGACTAATCTCCCTAGCCTACAACACTGCAGAACACTACAACTCGTTAGATACTACTTTAGGACAACAACACAGCTAAATCACCCTTCCAATGTCGCATGGTCTAAACCCCCGGTTGGGCGCTCCAAAAAGAAAAATAAATACAGCATTACTATTCACTTGAAGCAGGTTCTCACATCCACACTGAAATTTCCCGATGTTACCCCTGACCGAGTTCCCCCCCCTTCTCCCATTCCGGCACATGAAACACCCCAAACTTGAGTATCTCTTGATGCACAATAAAATCCTACTCACCCCCATCGACGTTCAAGTAAAAAAAAAATTAATATCAAGAGGCCCACCCACAACACACTTTCATTTACACTGACGGCTCCCGTACTAGCAATGGTTCGGGGGCCGCCTGGTGTGGTGGGCCCAACACTGGTCAAATCAAATTAACACTTCATCATTCGGTATACACAGCAGAATTAGTCGCCATACTCACTTGCCTCCAACACATCATTGCACAACACATCACTGCCCCTACAACAATCTGCACTGACTCACGATCCCCCGTTGACGCCCTCGCGGCCATACACAACACCACGCACCCCACACTCCACACCATCCGACACCTCTACAATGACAACCACGCACACCTTCAGCTAACCCTCCTCTGGATCACCGGACATAGGGGTATCCCGGGGAACGATCGAGCGGATAACCTGGCCCGGGCGGTGATCGACCTCCCCCGAACGAGGGAGTTCCGGTGCCCCCAGGGATCTTCTATCCCTTACAAATAATTTATTTAAGACATATCCAGGCCTGCTGGTCACACAACACCACACACCTACACGCTATCAAGCCCAAACTCTCCAACTGGCCCTCCTCCAACCAGCAGTCCCGTTTGAACGAGGTGGTGCTCGCCAGACTTCGCCTCGGACACACCAGATTGACACACAATTTTGTTTTATCGACCACACCGCCTTCCACTTAGTAGCACATGTCGAGTCCGCATTACTGTCACCCATGTCTTACTTAACTGCCCGGCATATGCTCCTCATCGTCGCGTTGTTAACCAGTATTTCACCAACATCCATACACAATTTTCGCTTCTGGCTCTCCTCGGGAATGAGCACCCAGCACTCCTCGAGTTACTTTTTCGCTTTTTACATGACACCAAACTTTCCGAACTGATCTGATTTATCTGTCACACGTTACCTGGTCCAAGCTGATTTGACGTGAAGTTAAAAGCTATATGACACGCGCCACACTCATCGTTAGCTATATTACTTCGTTACACACGTCTTCCTCTCTGACGTTGTAAAGCACATACATATAGGTTATTTCACACCGGGTAGGCAGGGACCGATCCAATTTGGCCAAAACGGACGGTTTTCCTTATAAATTGCGCTTGGTTTTTTTACCTACGTATTTTCCAAACAGCTTGGTTTTCCCCATTCTCAGGGTTTTCCAAGCTTTAACTTAACATACACCTACACATACAAGGTCGGGCCTGACACCCACGACTCGCTCTGGGTGCCGGGCCTCCGCTTCGTTTCATGTCGCAGGTGGGCAATGGAGCCTGTTTGTAGGCTACGAAGCTGCCCACCCTCCAAATGTCCTACTACTTGTTATGTGTGTATGTATGTATGCTTGTACATGAACCTGTATGCCATGTATGTATCGGCCCTTTACGCCACGTTCTTTGTTTGACGGCGTCTCATCTTTCCTCTCTTGCTTAATTGATATAACTGGATGCCACATAAGCCGGATTAACTTAATTCCTTCCTTGGTATTATTTTACGACGTCGACCTTGAGTCATATAGCGCGCCAATCCCACGCCGATTGGTCGCGGCGAAGAAGCACAGGTGAGTTCGAACCCACAATCTCGATTGCGAGACGACCATCACCCAGACCACCGTCCCCTTAACGATTCCTTCCTTAACGTAACAATCTCTAGCGGATGGCACTGCCTCTGCTAAAGATTTTAAAAAGAAGAAAAAAGAATTCAACATTGGTGTGGTAGATGATGAAGAAATGGCAGTGGAGGGCACTTTCTGCTCTGGAAAAGGACATGCAAAGTGAAAAGTAGGAAGTTAACTTGGAACATTATTGGAATATAATGAAAAGACACTAAGCACTCATGTGCAATAATGACGTTATCAAACATTATAAGGGAGTAAGTGAAATTTCGCGCCATGATTATGCACATCAATCGCTATTTACATACAAAGGATTTATCGGCGACTTCATCACAGTTCCTGACATAACAGAGCGTTCCGTCGGCGCAGGTCGTGGGTCGCGGGTCGTTAAATGGTTATTGCTGTGGCTTTCAGGAACCTCCTCATTGCTGAGAGCAGAACTCCCCAATATATTGAGTCACGCACCAAAGTGAGGAATTAAGGTCAGATTAACACAATTGTGTCCAGCACAACAGCGTGAGTCCTGCATACCACCACTCCGCCGGGACAGAAGGGCCGACACTATTTTAAATGGCACCTTGGTTTGTGGGAAGAAAATGCGTTTAGTTCTTCGCGGTTAAGGTATTTGGGGGGTGTATTAGAACTTCTAAGGATTCAGGGCATCGAATGGTTCAAAACTTCTAAAATCCTCTAAAGTTCAATTCCTTTAATGGTTCAAAACCCCTAATCGGCGGAAACTTCCTTTTGTTGGGGATGTTCAAAACTTATAACGTATCAAAGCATCTAACAGTTCAAAACCTCTAAAACGGTCAAATCTCCGAACGTTCAAATCAACGAACTGTTTATTAAACCTAACGATTCAAAATTACTACTTTATCAAAATACCTCGAGTCAAAGCCTCAAAGCACTCAAAACATCTAACGTTCAAAACCTCTAAAATGTTCAAAACCTTTAAGGTTCAGAAACCATAACGTTCAAAATATCTAAGCATTCAAAACCTCTAAACCTTGAGAAGTAATGCGCGTTCAAATCATCTAAATCAAGAACTATGGTAAAATCGGTGACTGCGCGTGAAGCGCTCGGTGTCGTCGTCGGGCAGGTGAACGTTATTCCGGTTGAATTGCGTGTGTGTGAGGGAAGGGTGTGAAGTTCGTATGCGAAAACTTGGGAAGGAAATGTTTGCTTGGATTTTGATTCCGTTGTGAAAAGTCTCCCCTCAAGATACCTTTTCAGTGGTACCCCTCGGAAGAAATTGTGTCACTAGACACAAGTCCCACCTGGTGACAATTCCTGGACCTGCCCCTGCAATCATGTTGAACAATGTCAATACAATATTGCTCTCCTGAAATGAGGTATCAGGGCTAAAGTTTAAAAAGCTGATCAAATACATGTCACCATTCTGCACCATGAAGTATAAAGCAGCACAACTTGTCCATTCCCCTGCGCACCACGTATGGCCATAGTTTTATCACCGTCCGCTAGATGGCAGGCGCGCGCTCAGCAGTGGCTCACGGCGTCCTCAGTCGGCCACTAGATGGCCGGCGGGCGCGCTCAGTCGCCTGGAAGCCCTGCTGCGCCATCAGCAGCTTGGCGACAGGACGCCCTCTCAGCTGCTCGGCGACGTGCGCGGCCAGTTAATGACGGCCGGCGACGCCCCCACGGACAGTGGGCTGCTGCGCACCCTCTTCTTACAGAGGCTGCCGCGGTCCGCACGGGACGCTCTCGCCCTCCTGCCAGAGGCCACGCCACTGGAAGACCTTGCCGAGGCGGCCGATCTGTTCATCGAAGCCTCTCGGCCGGCCGACGCCATCGCCACCGTCTGGGCCTCTCCTGGAGAGCACCGGTCATCGCCACAACCAGCCGACAGCATGACAACACCCGACCTTCACACCGCCATCGTCAGCCTGACCGCCATAGTCAGCCGATTGGAGACCTCCAACCGGCGGCTGGAAGAGGTCATAGCCCGGCCGCATCGGTCAATGACACGCGCCACTCGACGCTCTCGCTCTTGAGCGCTCCAAAAACGAATCCCTTACAATACCTTGGTGATGTGTCTTGGAAACCCCTCCCCCGGTCTGATGCTGAAACGAATACACATAGCCAACACACAGCTCCAGTACGAGTCCTAATAGTCGATTGGAGCTGAGCGCCCTTTGTTATGCCTGAAGGGATGAGCAGTTCTAGCTAATGAATTGCGCTGGATTTGAAACAAAAATGCTATAGTTGCTGTATTTCCACGATAATAGATTAGCTACCCTTCCAAGCTTCATATTTTCGTAAAAATTGGCCACATTTCAGTTTCACAAGCCCTCGCTTTAGTATCCATGACGCGAGTCGGTTGAACAACTTTGCATGGAACAATCCAACGTGTTCCCTGTGCGTTTCGGGCTTGGTCGCTTCGAGACACCACAGGTGTGACGTCATTGCTACGAGAAGGTTTTTAAATCAATGGCAGCCCCTAAGTGAAATTATTAAATTGTGCTGTAAATGCTTCTCCCGTGATAAAAATGTTTCAGTTTTATCTACGAAGTATTATTACCGTTTTTGCAACCACAAGCCCATTACGTGAAACTTGTCCATTCGCCCCTATGGCGCAGGACGAGTGGCATTGCGTGTACCTGTGCTTACCTATGGCTTGTTCATACTAACTCGTTTTCTCTGCTGATCTCCAAAGCTCTGTGCCCAGTAACCATCTGCCCTAATAACTGTCTACCACACTTACCTGTCTGGCCTATGTACGCTTGAAGCACTTGCATTTACTTTTCTATATCTGCATTCTTCAACAACTGGCCTATGTTCAGATTGTCTAAGCTATTATGCATATATTATCGTTGTTGGCAATACCCACTCCTTTAGCAACAGAGAAGTCTACAACCAGTCATTTAATATGCACGAATACTATGTAATATGTACCTTGCCCTCAGCAAGTGTGGAAACACGTCGGCTGGGCCGGACGATATCTATTACCAGTTTTAAAGCATCTTAGCAAAAACGCTAGTGTATCTACTAGCGGTCATTAATGATCTGTACCCAAGCGACACTTTTCCCGCCTCCTGACGGGAAAGTGTAGGCATTCCATTCTCAAAGCCGCCCACAGGTCACTCAACCTCAAAGGGTTATATTATAGTTCCATCTCACTTACGAGCTGCGCCAGTAAGCTAGTAAGCTGGTCGAGCGCATGGTCAACACACGATTGATACGTTTTCTGGATCACAACGACCTGTTCGACGAATTTCAGTGCGGCTTCCGGCGTCAAAAATCAACTAATGGCAATCTCAGTAGACTAATACACGACACCAAAAGTGGCCTACGCATTAAACGCACAATAGCTGCCTACTTAGACATCACTGCCGCATTCGACCGAGTACACAAGTCCGCACTGACACACAAACTACACAAGATAGGCCTACGCGGACACATGGCACACTTCATTCTCAATGTATTCAGGGACAGGACCCCTAAGGTATGTTGCGGCAGTGTCACATCAAGCACCACACCTCAGGAGCAGGGCCTGCCACAGGGAAGCGTGCTCTCACCGAGCCTCTTTATCGTCATGATCAACGACATACTTGCTGATCACACAGACACTTCACTTCAATACTCACATTTCGCGGACGACATAGCCATTTGGACAACGGCAAAACGCTTCCTAAAAGCTGAACACAAATTCAAACAGGTCTAGACCACATCGCAAAGTGATGCAAAGCATGGGGCTTCACTCTGTCCGCAGAAAAATCGGTCACTGTCACAAATAGTCCCCTCCAACCCACACTCCCAGCCCTACTTAAAATCGATGGCAAACCCATCGAACAGGTGAAAGGTTTCAAGTTCTTAGAAGTGCATTTAGACGAACAATTTAGTTTCAACAACCACACTAAGTTCGTCTCGAAGCGATGCGCGAAGTGCGTCAACATACTCCGTGAACTTGTAGGCATCAGACGGGCGGAGACAGGAAAACACTACTGCGACTCTACAAATAAATCACACAACACATCTTAGAATACAACAGCATTATCTTTGCCACCATTTCAGAAAACCCACACAAAAGTTAGAAATAATATAAAACAACTGCATCAGAGCAGCCACAGGTGCCCACAGCATGGCACCGATAGCCAGTCTTCTGGTGGACTCAAACACGCCTCCACTCCAATTCAGGAGGACCCAACAGCTGTACCGCTACCACATCGAAATTAAATACATAAAAAATCATCCGGCATAGCGCTGCTTTACGCCTGACAGATACGACAAAAGCCGATGTGGAGGCAAACTTTCACCATATAGCACTCAAATAGTCACGACTCTCTCAGATCTCAACCTCACATTGTCAGCCACTGCAGCTCGACCACCCATCATTCTGGATACTCAGTCAACATAAGGTCGAGTACTTGCTTTCGGAAAAGAAATCGACTATCACACCGGCGGGAATTCTTGGCACCTTCCACAAGTTTCCGATGACAACAATCACAAAACACTCGTACTCACGGATGGGTCGAAACACGAGGCTAAGGTTGGCATCGGCATCACGGGACCAGGTCTTAGGCTTTCCAAGCGTCTACCGGATAACTTCTTCATCTACTCCGCTGAAGCAATGACCATTCTGGCCGTTATTTCCATTATCATGAGGAGTAAAGTTAGAGACGTAAGTAATTTGCTCCGACTCCAAATCCGTCCTTCAGTCATTTAGCAACACCCACGACTGTCCACAGCGAGTCTTTTGATTGCTTGGGCTTAGGGGCGCATCAACTGCTACTGGTTATGTAGCGCCCACCACAGCAAGTCTTTGACAGAATCCAACAAATCGTGGCCAATAACAGAACTGGCGCAAGCATGAACTTTTCCTTCCTCTGGATTTCGGGCCACGCCAACATCTCAGGTAACGAAGAAGCAGACCGACTCGCAAAGCAAGCCTTAGCATTGAACACCTACCCCAGCATGCAATATAGCGTGTTGTGCGCGCGCGGTTTGCTGAGTGTGCCTCTGTGGCGGGGCGCCCGGGGCCATCTGGTGGTGGCCTCAGGTCGCCTTGGCTGCGTAGCTGGTTTCTGGCCCGGGACGTGATGACACGGGTTTGTGGGTGGGGCGCACTATCCGGAAGTACCCGGACCGACTACCGATGGACATTGCACCTCAAATGCAGGAACTGAGGTCATGGGAATTGAGTCCGCCAGCGAGCAGCCGGAAACGGAGCCGACTCTCCTGAGTCTACCTTCGGAGCCTACATATATACATATTCGAGACATGAAATCAGAGCTAGAGCTCTCACACGAAGCCCGGGGTGTCCAGGTCGCTATTTCCAACACGTATTTTCAGATTTAATGGGGAAATGAAAACTTAACATTAGCAAGGTACCAAACCATGGGTCCAGACTGTTCTACACCCGTTGCATACTATGGTATTCCAGTGACGTGGAGAACTGCAATCCGGTGGAGGTGGGGGTTGTGAGCTTTCTTTATTTTTGTTTTTGCACCTTGCCGGCCTATGTATAAATGTGAATAGACTGTGCACTGATTTGTTCGATGAGTACTTGTGATTTTATGTGAGCGCTATGTTTTACTTGCAACAAAAATGTAAATGTTATATTTGAACTGAAGATGGCTTGCGGCCGAACATTAAACTTTAAGCTATTTCGATCTGAAACTTGAACAGTACATCGACATGTTACCGACCAGTTTTGAAATTATTACTGAGCAGAACTCATGGATAGAACTCATGGATCAGAACCCAGAAACTCTGTCCAGTACCCATGAGTTCTTGTTAAGTTAGGTAATTGCTGGTTTATATCTCAAGTGAGATATAAACCAGTAATTGATATACTGAGTGTAGAGGGGGTGGGGAGGGGGGGGGGGGGGGGGGCGCTGGGCGACAAGCCGATTTTTAACCAAATTATTTCCAATTAACGTCATATGATTAATTCGTCAATCAAGGTGGAGAAAATTGAGGCGGGCATGTTCCCCCGAAATTACACGATCATGACTACATGTATATTTTATCCCTTTCATGCAGAAACGTGCCCAGCCAGCCAGAAGCGCCCCTCCAGAGACAAAGTGCCCTAATGACAATTGCTGGATCCGCCCCCACCCGTTATTTAAACAGGGCTGCTCACATGCATAGATTTACGCAAATGTTAATATACATATATGTACATCACCTAACCTGAGTTTGGCATGTCTTGGAAAGAAACTTGGCATGTTTTGAAAATAGTTTGATAGCCGAAAGCAATTCCTTGGCGTTAATTCGGCATATCCATTTGCCAGAAACCTGGCAACCCTCGTGAGCGCGCACTTCCCTCAGCACAAAACAGCAGGTGGTGGGTAGATAGGTGGGTGTCTACATAGGTAGGTAGGTACTTATGTGTCTGAAATACTGCAGCCAGCTGGGACGAGGGGATAGTTGTTTCATGTGGTTTGTTTCTGGAGGCACCTAGTAAATTGGAAATTGTCAGTACTTTCTGTTTTCTGATGGTATCGTGCGTTTTTTGGTTGGTAAGTTGATGGTTGGTGCTTTAAACTACCTGTGGTTTTATTGAATTGCAGTCTTAATTCCGGGGTGGAGGGATGGGAAAATTTGCAGTTTAAGGTAATTTCTGATTTCTTGGAGCTTCTCTTTTAATCCGATATTTATGGATGAGTTGAACCTGAAATGACCACTCATTTTGTCTTCAAATGCATACTTTTCAGTTGGAAAGCAAAATAACACCCAAAAGGGGCTTGAAGTGGGGTAATAAGTATAAAGCATGAAAAGATGAACAGAAAAAGCATAAAAAGCAATGTTAAAATTCAATTTAAAGAAAAAGATGTAGGTAGGTACCTGGCATATCCTGAACTAACCTAGCTGGTAAATTTGGTAAATTTGGAGATCAATGCAGAATTTGATTCTTTTGATTTTTTCTTCAATGCTATGCTTTTTCACTTGGTTGAGATGATGCAACTATTCATTTTCTCTGCAAATGATTACTTTTAAGTTACCTGTGGTTGATACAATTGATGTCATAGGCACGATACTGAGGAAATGTGCTACGATATTAACAGTATTTTCTGAGTTAACTCTGCAAGCATTTACATACCTTAATGGGATCATCCAGGCTGTGGCTCGTCCATTTGTACCTCAATGGCATCAATACCATAAATTTGTGTCTTAAGGTCTTTTATGAGTTCTTGGAATTTATCCTTCCAATACTATGTTTATGAATGGGACTAAGATTATGTGACCACTCATTTTCTCTGTAAATGCTTGCTTTTTAGTCTGTGAGCAAAATAAGACCAAACAATGGGCTTTAAGTTTGGTAGCATAGCATAAAGAGAAATGCTTTAAAAATAAAAAATGCAGCATAACTTAATTTTCCTTTTTGGATAAAAAGAACCCCAGAATTAAAGTTATAAAAACATCAAGCAATTTATTTTCATACAACTTTCTAAATGAAAAAAAAATACATTCCAACCTAACCTAACCTAACATAAGCTGATTTGGAAGAAAAACAATTCATAACTTTTCAATTTTTGCATGTTTTTTTAAGTTTCTAACTTAAAAAACCTAAGCTAACCTAGCCAAACTGGGCATAACCCATTTGTTTGCTTTATGGAGGCAAATGTGTGTAAAACTTTTCTTGTTAGCACCTTAAAACAAAATAACACCACCTAGCCTAACCTTCCGTGCAAGAAAGCATATTATTTTTAATTGAAAATTTCCAAACAAATTTGTCCTCACCAATTTTTCAAATGAAAAACCACTAACCTGGCCTAACATAAGCTAGCCTGAACTATTTTTTAAGAAAAAAAGAAAACATTTCCAACTTGCCTTACCTAACCTAACCTAACCAAATCAAACCAACCTTGTGTGCTTCATGGAGATAAAATGTGTGTAAATTTTTTCTTGTTTTTACCTTAAACTGCAATAATACCTCTTATTTGAGTACAGCAGGCATGCAGTAGAGCATATCCAGTCATGCATCAAGCATGCACATGCCACCATTTGCTGACTGGGTGTGATATTAGAAGCCGATCTTAAGGCAATGATTAGAACCAATGACAAGTAGTGCTTGATTAGGTCAGATTACATTACCCTTTTATCTTGTTTCAACTAGGGGTTCTTTTTATGCAAAGAGGCAATGAAATACTCCATGCAAGCAAATAGGCAAACTCACCCTGTTGCCTCACCTGCAGGATTCACAAATTTCACGTGGCAGGTGGTCTTAGCCAGTTTTAACCATATTTTAAACTGGACACCAATTAGATCACCATTTGCATAATTCTGAATGCAACATAAACTTGATGGGCACTGTATGACCAATGCAGCCAGTGTGCCCCTAAGCTCAAATAAGCAAGCAACCAACCAACCTAAACTTGAAGATATTTTGGGAAATGTCCATGAGCTGATCGGCAATGATTATATTGACAAAATGGTCACTTTAGACAAATTAGTGACCTAATTGATGTTCAAATGCTGGAAGTACTTCAAATTCCTTGCCGGTTCATGAAATTGGGACAAGTGTGTTTTACTGCATCAAATATATATACCTCGATTTCTCATGTTTTAGAAAAACCTTGTGAGCAGTAATAAGGACATACTCCTGATAGTTAATTTGTAGTCCTAACATTTGATGGTCACATGTGTGCATTGTTGTTTCACTGGGTGCACAATGTGTGCACTGGTATTTATTTGTATACTTGTATTTTTTTACATTTACAGTTTTATATGGTGCCAGTGCAGAGGGCAGCATACATTACATGTAAGTGGGACCACCAACAAGTGGCTGTTGGTATGATGGGGAATGACAGAGCACTCAGTGTGGTTAGACACAGTAATGTTAATGTTATAAGTATTGGAGCTACTTGGGGTGACACTCAACATGAAGCAGGGTGTCAAACAGATCAGAAGAGGGACAATATGAGTCCAGCATAAGGTGGAGAGGGGCAGTGATTGCAAGTGATTGCAATGACTTATGCATAGATCCAGAGAAATACATCAGTATGGATGATGCAAGTGCAAACTAGAAAATGGTCAAATGGTCACTATGTTAGCATTCATGCTAGCAAGTTATTAGTATAGGGGGCTTCATTTTTGGCATACATAGTTTTGCAAATTAGGCCCAACACATGTAATCAAGAAAAATGAAGAAATCAAACACATTATGAAAGTAACTGTATTATGGAAGGAAAGTAGCTTCACAAGGTTAAACCCAACACATGATATGTCAAATTAAAACATTGGACAGGTTCAAATGATATTTTGTAGGGTGGCAGGTGAGGCCCTATTTAGACATAGTTTGGAAGTTAGGGTACTGGTGCAGCAAGGGAACAGGGGTGTCACTTTCTATTTGCTGAGGGGGATACTGGCCCCTCAATCATCAGGTTGAAGCTTAGCCATTGTTCTTTTGCCCCTCCCCATTCCTCCTGATTTAGCTGGACTTGTGGTTCCTGTCAGGGGCTCCACCTCCATCACCCATTCATCTGATGCTGTGATAGTGCTTGATGACACTGCTCTGGGCACCAAACTTCTTCCTGCACCACTGGTGCTTTTATTTTGTTCATATGTTGATAGAGGTTATATTGTGTATCCAGTTCATTTTTAACTGTTAAGGTTTGGTTTCACGTGACCCAGCAAAGATGCTGATTGAATGGTAAAATATGATCTAGGTTGTTTGTAGGAACTAGGTCTCCAGTGCTTCTTTGTTGCTTCTTGATTATCATTGATGTCGGTTTTATGCATGGTGGATTCAATTCGCCGATGATTGATTTTCTAAGAATTTTGAATGTTTGTCCGAGACACATTTGTGTACCGAAACTAGATATAAGAACGCCTCTCATGATTCGTATTTTGCTTTATGGTAATAAATTTACTAAGGTTGTTCAGTTTCACGAACTATTGAAAGGTAGTTATGAACCATATCACAGCCAGTTTACAAGCGATTCGATTTTTTATTAGTGCTAGTTTTCACGCTGAGATTGCGCTGTTTTTCCAATTTTTGTTGCAATTTTCCCTCTTCATTTCTTTTACCTTCCAGATGGATTTATTGTATCAATACAAGATCTAGTTATGGATGGATCTGAAATTAAAGCTGAAGGAGCTGCGCTGCCACAGCCACCGAAGGCGCTTAGACCTATTGCAAAAGAAAGGACTATGTTTGAATATTTCAAGAAGAACGTGAATGTCATCGTACCACAAGCACCGAATACGGAACCGGATGAATCCAATTATAATGCACGTGAGCACCAGCTAGCCGCAGATGAGGATAGCGACCACCCTAACTCTAAGGCAGGAACGCCCACATGCCCAGAAGTCGGCGTGCATTCACTGACAGCAGCACATAGTATGACAGAAGGAAAGCTCTATAAACCAAGAACTCAGTTGCAACAGGGTGAAAATTGTACAGAAAAGAACAGGACTGACATCATCTGCTTGACCCCCATTCAAAATGGTGGATCTCCGGAAGAAACGGACAAGAAAGTCATCGTTAGTGACAATGGCACCAATCGAGACCCAAGTGAGCCATCGATAGTGAAGAGATCTGGCATCAATCCCTTTCAGGTACTGATGGATTCAAGTAAGAAAAAGGGCGTCTGGAGTAAGACCAACTTGAAAACAAAAGACGTCACATCCTCCGACGATGACGACGTTATTGAGACGCTAAGCGCGACAAAGCTACCCAGTGGTACCAAGGTCTTCCCTATATTTGCAAAAAGACCTTATGCTAGTTCTGGATTTAATGTCAAGGCACATAACCATGCTGAAGAGCTTCAGAAGCCTTGCAAGCTTCCTGGCAAGGTAAATGGTAGCAAACGAATGAGCAGGTCGGTATCCCAGGAAAATGTGTCGTGCTCTCTGCATAAGACTTCTACTTCCAAGCGAAAGAAATCCTTCGATTGCTCGACACACCGAAAGCCAGAAGAGCCAGAGAACAAAAGACACAAAGGGAGCTCAGTTGCTGAATTCAAGCAAGCTATTCCCGCTACGTCAGGTGGTAGCAAGAAATGCTCACCAACAGTCAACAAGGGAAAGAGTCAAACATCCAAGTCGAGACGTCTTACGCTCGCCTCAGAAAGTAGCGACTCTGATTCGGGATGCACGTCAGCTTCTGGGCGCGGGGATCGTACTCCTTCCAACTTGGCAATGGGACAAATTCAGCGGCAAGTCACACCACGGTCGAAATCGTCGCATGGCAAACGGGAGCGACTTTGTGTCGACTCCCAACTGCGATCAGATGCAAGAGCAGCAGCCAAATCCCTCCACTCAACCGCATCTTCGACCCAGAGAGTGGGCAAACAGTCGTGCCACTCGCGCTCGAAGTCTTCCAGCATCTCTAAGCGCACCAAAGGCGCTGCAGATCGTCAGCCTGTTCCGATGCGGAAGTTCCTCCCAATCCCGCCCACTCCGAGCGCAGCATGCCGACGGTCGCCGCGAAAGTCGTCAGCGACCTCGGCTGGCCCGACGGACGCCGCACTGACCCCGCGGCGGTCGACCCGGATCAGCTGTCGCCCGGCGCGTGCGCCGCCCAGCGACAGCGAGCTCGAATTCACGCCCGGCCGGAAGGCCGGCTGTCGCGTCCGCCGTGTGGAGAAGAAGCGCACTGGCGCACGCGAGCTGACGCACTGCAAGGGGTCGGCTCGTGCGAGAGGCGGCCCCGCTGGCGCTGACGACAGCAGGGCCAAGCGGAAGCGGTCCGATCGCGGGCCGGCCGGCGGTGTCCGGCACGACGACAGCGACGCCGAGGTGACTGTGGTGGGGTGCCGGCGGCCGGCGGCCGACACCGACACCGACACCGAGAGCGACGCCGCGCCAGCAGGCGGGCGCACGCGTCGGCCGCGGCCCGCCCGCTCGGAGGACGAGGTGCCGGCGGTGCGGCGCAGGCCGACCGGCGTCGACGCTTTTCAGCTGTTGCGGCGCGCCGGCCGACCGCCACCGCCGCCCCCCCCCCAGAGAGCCGGCGCCAAACGGACGCCAGGAAGGCGTTCCTCTCCAGCGGGGTGCCCGAACAGTTTGTGGTGCAGGCGGAGGCGGCCAGGTACGTCACTCCTCAGCCGGCCATTGGTTACTTGTCGCGGTGGCTGCTGTTGTGCACGCTTCGCGGCTAAAACAAATCTCTCGCGTGTTCGGATTGGCTCTCGTCCGTTTATGTCCAACTGTTGCATGCCTTTTTAGAGGCTTTATGCTGTCGTGTGCTGTTTGCCTATTTGCTGAATGTTTGTTCGGTGATGCTTGTTTTGTAATTTCTTCAAAACAGTTGTGATGTTGGAAGTATGTCCTGTTGTAGCCCATATGGTGTGTTGGTACATTGCAAGTATGTCCTGTTGTAGCCCATATGGTGTGTTGGTACATTGCGGCTGAGTGGTGATGTGGGAAGTATGTCCTGTTGTAGCCCATATGGTGTGTTGGTACATTGCGGCTGAGTGGTGATGTGGGAAGTATGCCCTAGTATAGCCCATGTGTGTTGGTATGTTGCAGCTGAGTGGAAGTATGTCCTGTTGTAGCCCATATGGTGTGTTGGTACATTGCGGCTGAGTGGTGATGTGGGAAGTATGCCCTAGTATAGCCCATGTGTGTTGGTATGTTGCAGCTGAGTGGAAGTATGCCTGTTGTAGCCCATATGGTGTGTTGGTACATTGCGGCTGAGTGGTGATGTGGGAAGTATGTCCGGGTGTAGCCCATGTGTGTTGGTATGTTGCAGCTGAGTGGGAAGTATGTCCTGTTGTAGCCCATATGGTGTGTTGGTACATTGCGGCTGAGTGGTGATGTGGGAAGTATGCCCTAGTATAGCCCATGTGTGTTGGTATGTTGCAGCTGAGTGGGAAGTATGTCCTGTTGTAGCCCATATGGTGTGTTGGTACATTGCGGCTGAGTGGTGATGTGGGAAGTATGTCCGAGTATAGCCCATGTGTGTTGGTATGTTGCAGCTGAGTGGAAGTATGTCCTGTTGTAGCCCATATGGTGTGTTGGTACATTGCGGCTGAGTGGTGATGTGGGAAGTATGTCCGAGTATAGCCCATGTGTGTTGGTATGTTGCAGCTGAGTGGAAGTATGTCCTGTTATGGAGTATTGGCATGGTGTGGCTGAGTGGTGATGTGGGAAGTATGTCCTGCTGTGGTGTGTCGACATGGTGCGACTGAGTGGTGATGTTGGAACTATGTCCTCCTGTTATGGAGTATTGGCACGGTGTGGCTGAGTGGTGATGTTGGAAGTATGTCCTGCTGTGGTGTGTCGACATGGTGCGACTGAGTGGTGATGTTGGAACTATGTCCTCCTGTTATGGAGTATTGGCATGGTGTGGCTGAGTGGTGATGTTGGAACCATGTCCTCCTGTTATGGAGTATTGGCATGGTGTGGCTGAGTGGTGATGTTGGAACTATGTCCTCCTGTTATGGAATATTGGCACGATGTGGCTAAGTGGTGATGTTGGAAGTATGTCCTGTTATGGTGTGTCGGCACAGTGCGACTGAGTGGTGATGTTGGAAGTATGTCCTGCTATGGTGTGTCGACATGGTGCGACTGAGTTTTGTCGCAGTTGTCGGCTGTACAATCTCTGGCGACAAACTCACCCTGATCAGTAAACAGCAATCAATCTGCATACACGCCCTAAACGCAACTGGCGAATTAGGACGTTTATTCTTCCTTTTTTATAATTGTGAATGTGGTCCACAGAGACCTGGAGAAGTCGCTGACGTCGCTGTTCCCGGACGTTAGCCACGTGCACCAGCTGGGCGACAGTCCTGTCTGGTCGTGTGCCGACCCGCCGATGGTGGGCCGGCGCGTCTGTGTCGGCGCTCCGCAGCTCCGCTGGCGGACCGAACCCGTGCTGACGCCCGCTGCTCTGCCCGCCGCGTGTCCGCCGACACGGTCATTGGTGGCGGACCCTGCCACCGCCGCTGAAGCACACACCTCGCCTGTCGGGACGACCGTGGCGACCGCAGCCGAAGCCGATGCCCCGTCTGTTAGGGTGGCACAGGAAGCCGCAGTCGGAGCCAACAGTTCGTCTGCTGGGACACCGGATAAATCTGCTCCGGCTGGCGGTGGCACCGCCGCTGAGACGGAGATAGACGCTAGAACGGCGGGAGATGGCGATGCTGTGGCCGCTGGAGACGTGGCAAGTGTCGGAGCGGGAACGGCACAGGTTGTGACTAAGCCAGCGGTGGAAGTTGACACTGCCGCTGTGGGAGAGGTCGACACCTCCGACGTTGAAGGGGCAGATACTGCCGATGTGAGGGACGTCGCCACTTCGGACGTTGGAGTGATGGCATTTCCAAGTGTGGCTGAAGTTGAGAGCACCACTGTCGGGTGCGGCTCCCGGCCGGGGCCAGGCGGGGAGGCCAGCGACGTCACGTGCGACTCCCGGCCGGGACCAGCCGGGGAGGCCAGCGACGTCACGTGCGACTCCCGGCCGGGACCAGCCGGGGAGGCCAGCGACGTCACGTGCGACTCCCGGCCGGGGCCAGCCGGGGAGGCCAGCGACGTCACGTGCGACCCCGCCGGGGACCGGCGGGGAGGCCAGCGACGTCACGTGCGACTCCCGGCCGGGACCAGCCGGGGAGGCCAGCGACGTCACGTGCGACTCCCGGCCGGGGCCAGCCGGGGAGGCCAGCGACGTCACGTGCGGCTGCTGCATGAGTCTGCCGGCGCTGCGCAGTCTGCTCGGCTGCCCCGGTCGGATGTGTCGACGCTCGCTGTGGACGGAGGCGCTGCGGCCGCGCGCGCCGGCGGCGTTCGGGACGGCGGCGGCCACGGCCGACGCGCTGTGCCGCTGGCTGGCCGACTGGCGACCGCCCGCGCCTCCCTGGGACGAGCTGAGCGACGAGGTGGACGGCGACGGCGCCCTTCTCCTGCTCGGACCGGTCGGCTGCGGCAAAACGAGCGCCGTGTACGCCGCCGCGGCGACACTCGGCCTCCAGGTCAGTGGCCGCTGTACTACTGGGACAGGATGGGTGGCCTATGTACCGGGGCCGGGTGAGTGGCTGCTGTGCTGGGACAGGGTGGGTGCCCGCTATGCTGGGATAGGGTGGGTGGCAGCTGTACTGGGACCAGGCGGGTGGCTGCTGTACTGGGACAGGGTGGGTGGCTGCTGTACTGGGACAGGGTGGGTGGCTGCTGGGACCGGGTGGGTGTCCGTCTGACGGACCGGGTGGGTGTCCGCCTGACGGACCTGGGGGTGTCCGCCTGAGATGGTGGGTGTCCGCCTGACGGACCTGGTGGGTGTCCGCCTGACGGACTGGGTGGGTGTCCGCCTGACGGACTGGGGTCCGCCTGGCGGACGGGTGGATGTCCGCCTGACGGACCGGGTGGGTGTCCGTCTGACGGACCGGGTGGGTGGTCACTTGGCGGATCGAGTGGTCGCTCCAGAAACTCCTGTTTGTTTTAAGGGTGTTGCCACCATAGCTGCCCCAAATAGTGTGCTGTCACTATGACTGCCCCATATAGTGTGCTGCCACTACGGCTGCCCCATATAGTGTGCTGCCACTATGGCTGCCCCATGTAGTGTGCTGCCACTATGGCTGCCCCATGTAGTGTGCTGCCACTATGGCTGCCCCATGTAGTGTGCTGCCAGCTATGTTCTCACGTGATGACTACCCGGAGTACTCCTCTCGCTGAAACGTACATAACTAGCCGTGCTGTGGTTGTCTCTGTGCAGCAGGCCATGTATTGGAGGTGATGTCAACAGACTCCCAGCTGTTGAGCTGTTCACTGTGTGTGTGTGTGTTGCGCCGATTTTGACCGCGTGCCGTCGACGACAGTGTGTTGCGCTGGTTTTGGCCGCGTGCCGTCGACGACAGTGTGTTGCGCCGATTTTGACCGCGTGCCGTCGACGACAGTGTGTTGCGCCGGTTTTGGCCGCGTGCCGTCGACGACAGTGTGTTGCGCCGGTTTTACCACGTGCCGTCGCCGCCAGGTGCTGGAGGTGAGCACCTCGTGCCGGCGCTCAGGGCGCCACCTGTCGGCGCGCCTATCCGAGGCCACCCAGTCGCACCAGGTGGCAGTGCCGGGCGGCGGCGGCGGCGGCGCGGCCGACGCCGACCCGGCACGCAGCCTGCTCCTGCTGGAGGACGTGCAGCTGGCCAGCGAGCAGCTGGACGACGGGTTTGTGGCGGCCGCCGCAGCGCTGGTGGCCACCGCCAAGCGGCCGGTGGTGCTGACGGCTGCCGACCCGGCCGTGTGCCGGTCGCGGCTGCTGCGCGCCCTGCCGCACCGGCTGATGCGGATGCCGGCGGCGGCCGTCGACGCGCTGGCGCCGCACCTGGCGTCGGCGGCGCTGGCGCGCGGCTGGCTGCTGGCGCCGCAGCAGGCGCGCCGCGTCGCACTGTGGGCCGGCGGCGACGTGCGCAAGGCGCTGCTGCAGCTGCAGTGGCACTGTGAGGGCGCCGGCCGGCCGGCGCGTGCCGACACGCGCCGAGTCGTGGCCGTCGTGTGTGGGCGTCGCCGACACGAACAGGCAACACCACCCGGCCGGCAGCTGCAGTTGGCCGGTGAAACGGGAGAGGTGGGCGACGCGGATGGAGACTGGGAGGAGATTATGTGTATGTTGCCCGAGACGGTGCAGGTGGTGCCGCCGGTGGGAGATTCCCCGGTGGCTGACGAGACGCGGCCGCAGCGGATTACGTCGGATATTCCAATTGAGACGTCACACTTGTCTCGGCGAGCCAGCGGTTGGCGGGAGCCGGCGTGTGGCCCGCAGCGGGTCGCCGCTTACGATGGCACACGCGGCACCAGGTGGCGACAGGTGGACGAGGACCTCTTCTCGGACGAGGACGTGCGCCGCGACCGGTCGCCGTCGCCGGTTCCGCCGGAGAAGCCCGCTCAGGGTGGGACGGCCCGCGAGGAGTCTGCGCTGTTGGCGGCCTCCGTGTCGGCGCTGGCTGCGCTGTGCGAGCGCCGCTCGGACGAGGACGCGCTGCTGGCGCCATGCGGCCGGCCAGTTATGTGCGGCTGGTGGGCACGGCAGCCGGTCGCCGACATGTCGGAGGCCGAGCAGCCGCGACTGGTGTCCGAGGAACGAGCCGGCCGACTGGCCGGCCAGGCGGTGGCCGTGCTGAGACGCGCCGCCAGCCGGCAGTGCGCGGCGCGTCTCGCGGCGGCTCGCCGTGATTTCGAGCCGTGCGGCCGCCCCGAGCCGGCCCGGATGGCAGCGGTGACGTATGCTGACGAGCTGATCAGGGAGGCCGCCTGGTCGGAGGCCGGCCGGGCTGCGCCGGCCGTGCCCAGCCTGCTGCTCGCCAGGCGCGCCATGGCCACAGACGTGCTGCCATCTATTCGCGAGGTGTGCAGGCTCGAGTGCACGCGGCGGGCGCGAGACGGTGGACGCACGCGCCGTTTCCTGCACTATCTGGACCAAATAGGGCTGCACGACGTGCCGGTCGATGTGAGGCCGGGCCTGTGTGAAAGTCTGGTGTGACGACTGTGCCGTTGTTGCTTCTGTGGCCGTGCCCCGGGTGTTGTTTCGTGTTGTGCATGCATCTGTTGCGGTGGTCGAGGTTGGGCGAGATTCGCCTGCCCGCGCTGGATGCGGCTTTGAACATTTTGCATGCGGATGAAATTTGTACAGTTGATACCCGGCCAACTTGGGATGACTGGTCGTGTTTAGAGGTTATGCTGTGATTAGCTGTGGTTGAAATGTAAGGTTTGTAATCAATTTTTGCGACCAAAGTGTGCAGAGCACAGCATGATTGATGTAGCTGGTAGTGAACCGGATTTTGTTTTCAGCAAAAGAGACTATTGTTTGCCTGCATTTACTGCATTGCTAGAACCGTGGCGCGATAATGACCAGCACTCGCACAGCGTTGTATTTGAGAAATTGTGCACCGCATCGCTATGCTCCCTCAATATTCGGAATAAGCATCAATAAAGTATTTAAATCCAAATAAGATTATGCTCCACTGGAGGTCACGACACGTGGAGATAAAGTGTTGGTCGCTACCAGTTACGTTCCATGGGGGGGGGGGGGGGGTGACAACACCTGGAGCTGATGCGTTGGCCGCTACCAATGGCCATCAAATGATTAGGTTCGGTTTAATTTGTGACAATTGGCGTGACTGTCGTTGGATCCGCCAACGCCGCTCGGCTCCACCGTCGCGGGATCCGCTAACGCTGCTCGGCTCCACCGTCGCGGGATCCGCTAACGCTGCTCGGCTCCACCGTCGCGGGATCCGCTAACGCTGCTCGGCTCCACTGTCGCGGCATCCGCTAACGCTGCTTGGCTGAATACAACGTGAATAATGTTTCATTGTTTTACTATTCAACAACTCAAGCCAACGACGCAGTGGAATATACATGACAATCATCACAGGTGTGGGGCTGCGATGACACCCTTCACGTCTCTCCTCAAGAATTATCGCGTGCCATACAAACGTGTCCAGATGACTCCTCCGACCGTTCCACACACATGGTATCCAGATGACTCTCCGACCGTGCCACATACATGGTATCCAGATGACTTCCGACCGTGCCACGCACATGGTATCCAGATGACTCCTCCGACCGTTCCACACACATGGTATCCAGATGACTCTCCGACCGTGCCACATACATGGTATCCAGATGACTTCCGACCGTACCACGCACATGGTATCCAGATGACTCCTCCGACAGTTCCACACACATGGTATCCAGATGACTCTCCGACCGTGCCACATACATGGTATCCAGATGACTTCCGACCGTGCCACACACATGGTATCCAGATGACTTCTCCGACCGTTCCACACACATGGTATCCAGATGACTTCTCCGACCGTTCCACACATATGGTATCCAGATGACTCTCCGACCGTGCCACACACATGGTATCCAGATGACTCCTCCGACCGTGACCACACATGGTATCCAGATGACTTCTCCGACCGTTCCACACACATGGTATCCAGATGACTCCTCCGACCGTGCCACACACATGGTATCCAGATGGCCCTCTGACCGTGTTATCCGCGACATCGCCGAACGTTAAGCCGCTCAGAAATAGCCTGGGACGACGTTAGTCGGTATGTCCAGCTCCTTGACCTGAGACCCGTGTGTCCAGCCCCTTGACCTGAGACCGGTGTGTCCAGCTCCATGACCTGAGACCCGTGTGTCCAGCGCCTCGACCTGAGGCCTGTGTGTTCAGCTCCATGACCTGAGGGCTGTGTGTTCAGCTCCCTGATCCGAGACCCGTGTGTCCAGCTCCTTGACCTGAGGCCGGTGTGTCTAGCTCCTTGATCTGATACCGGTGTATCCAGCTCCTTGACCTGAGACCGATGTGTCCAGCTCCCTGATCTGAGACCGGTGTGTCCAGCTCCTTGACCTGAGACCCGTGTGTCCAGCTCCTTGACCTGAGACCGGCGTGTCAAGCTCCTTGACCTGAGACCCGTGTTTCCAGCTCCTTGACCTGAGACCGGCGTGTCCAGCTCCTTGACCTGAGACTCGTGTGTCCAGCCCCTTGGCCTGAGACCCGTGTGTCCAGCTCTTTGACCTGAGACTGGCGTGTCCAGTTGTGCAGCAGCACGACACCGTCAAAGAGCCTCAGTAGTACGGCAGCAACAACAGCAGACACTTCAACAGCCAGATATAACCTTGTCTTCGCCCACCGTTGTCGGCAAGCAGAATGTTCATGGAGAGCCCGGAGATTGTCGGCACGTCGCTCCGCTGCTTGTTTGCGTGATGCGTCCTTGGTCCCGTCCATCCCTGATGCAGATCTGGCCCCGTCGATGCTCCCTGTGACCCTCATGGCGAAGAGCTGGGGTAGCGCCAGACAAGTTTCAACTGAGCAGGCATGCTGTATGCTGCTTGCTGTTGTATGTTGCTCACGTGTTGTATCTATTTTCTGAATATCACATGGCTGTATCACCATTTCGTAGCTGCTTCTGAGCCCACGCCCGTTCACGGGTTAATGCCATCCCTTCACTGTCCCACGGAGTATTTTGTTCACGACGACATAAAAACGGCTTGTTTCAGCGCGACACTGAAGGACATAGCGGACGGGGAATGATTTACACACTCCATGGTGCAAATATTTAAAGATATCATTTCAGCTTACTGACTCTATGGGACGGAGTGCGTTCGACTTTTCGTCGAAATCCCGAAGTATCGACAATTAACCTCACTTCTTGACCTCACATGACTAAGGATGATCGTGGCAAGATAATGAGCAGCTGAGTTAACTTGCTGATACAGGCCATTGATCATTCCACTGGTATTCGAGGCAATTTACCGAATTTGACCTCGGATATTCACACTGGCCCGGGATGTCAACCAAAACCTGGCAGTATAGAACATTTCATCACATGGGACGCGCCAGGCTTTGTTTGTGTCATGACCGTAGGACAGCCTGAAACGCCTGGGAAGCGCAACAACTCCCTCCCCAGCGCCGGGGAAGGCGGCGAATTGTGCACGGGCGGGAGTTTCGGAGCCGCAATGCTCTCCAATGGCGAGTGCTGGCCGGCCGCCGTCGCCAGATGCCAAGTTGAGACTGTCTCGACAACGCACAATACACGGCCAGCGTGGCCTGACACGACTGTCTCGACAACGCACAATACACGGCCAGCGTGGCCTGACACGACTGTCTCGACAACGCACAATACACGGCCAGCGTGGCCTGACACGACTGTCTCGACCACGCACAATACACGGCCAGCACGGCCTGACACGACTGACGACACCCAGCCATGTGCTCACTGGTGTCGGAGCGGCTCGGACACCACGTCCGCCTCCGCCGCCGAGCACCCGCCACTGAGCGCCACCTCGCGCGCCGCCAGCATCACTGGCCGGAACGCCGACTGTGTAGAGGGCAGCACCGAGTGCGAGTGCGACTCGTGGTCGCGCCGCTCGCGAGCGCGTCGGTTCTGGAACCAGATCTTCACCTGGCGGCAGCAGCGGGACACGTGTGACGGCGGCATCTCATGTGATACATCTGATACATCTGACAGATGTGACGGCGGCATCTCATGTGATACATCTGATGCATCGGACACATGTGACGGCGGCATCCAACAGAGCGCCTGGTGAGGCACCGAGCTGAACTATATTGCAAACACTAATGTTATAGCAACATCACGTACAATCACTACAACGGTGCAACACGTGTATCAGCATACAATAGTGCAACAGGTTTATCTGGGTCAATATATCTGCATCATAAGCGACGCGACACCACAGTGACCCGCCATCGCGCTACGTCCCCGCGCCCCCCGCCAAAAAACAAGCCATAGTTATAACCAAACAACAAAAGAGTACAAAACTCGCGGACAAAATCACGGCAGCCTCCCGCTATGCATAGTTCAAATATAGCTACCATCACTCCTCCTCCTTTCTCACTAGCTTCCTGCATCATCGCTATTTCTATGATGCGTCGCGATTATATCTTGTGGAGGTCGTTCACTACTATTTAGCTTTTCGATCATTTCTGCCCATTTGTCTTCATGACGTTCTTCCCTGCCAGATAAGTTTGCGATGCATTTTTTACTGTTATGCAATTTAGTGCTCGAGATGTGAATACCCCAAACCAGGGAACAGTCCTAGAATTCATACCTCGCCAAATGTATGCTTTGCCAAAAAGAATCAGAAAAAGAAGAGCGCATTCTGACTGGTCGGCTCTTCTGAAATGGCGGCTCAATATAACAGCAGTTGCACTCAGCCGAAACCATTGACCTAAGCAACTCCGGGCGTCTGCCCAGAATCGGCCAACTGAGGAGCAATGCCAGAAGACGTGCAGGATTGAGTCCCGTTGCCATCGGCAGCGATCGCAGTCGCTGCAGCTTCGAAAGCCGTACAGAGTCAGCTGTGAATTGGTTGTTGAAATTATGTGGATTAGACGATACTACAACCACCTGAGCGAGAAGTATTTTGCTAACACACACACACACACACACACACACACACACACACACACACACACACACACACACACACACACACACACACACACACACCCACACACATATATATATATATATATATATATATATATATATATATATATATATATATATATATATATATATATATATATCAGTTGTCAAACACTTTGGGCCACGCAAAAGTATCTTGTAATTGAAGATCTTTCACCCAATTTGTCAGCGCCTTCACTGGCCTAGTGACAGATCTCAAAAGCGCATTTCGACTATATTTTATGGATTGAAGGACATCGGTAAAGCACTGTAGCAGCTTTGGTACCTGTCATTTATCAAGCTCAAGTGTTTCCCTCCACGATCGTGGCGGGCACGGGATAATAGTGCACTACGGGAGGAAGCTGCCGAAGTGGTACATGCCATTTAATTTCTGAAAAGCTTCTTTAAGCGGTATCATTTTACGTCATAAATGTCAACTACTCTTAGTATCCTCCGGTTTACAAGTTCTCTTCATTTTACATTAGGGCTGCTTTCCAATTGGATGTACTGATTATGCCATAATGAATTTCCCAATACTTGAGCACCAGATGGGTTGCGGAGATCTGGCAATTTGGACCAGGTACTACATACTTCGGACCAGCATGGATTATAAGATATTGTTGCAGGGCAGTTTCCATCGCAGTGAGATAAAAAATTGACCATTGTTAGGTAACAAAAGGATATTTTCTGACAAAAGACTTCCATTTGCTTTTGTTATCTAGATTTAGAAGCTTTCTTTCCCATGCCAGTAATAAACTTCCACATTGGGACCGAATATCAGCCATCATTAAGCCCCCTGGTTTGTATGTGTTCCTGAGGGTTGAGCGTTTAATGCTCACACTTTTATTTCCGACAAATATAAACATAATGCACTCAATTTTTGCATTTGTTCTTCAGTTTGTTTTTCTAAGACTGACACGATATAGGCGTCAGCTATGACAAAACTTTTGGCTTTTATACATGAACTTTACCATATGCGGTCAGTTCTTGAGCTAGCCATGGACTTGCCTGCGCCTTCAGCTGTCCAAATTTACGCTCATAATTTGATTACGCCATACTGTTTAGATCGGAATTTATGTTGACGCCATGTTGCTCAACCGACGTATTTCTCGGTGTGAAATACAACTCCGGATATCATATGCTAGGTCATTGCATATGCGCATTGTCCTGGTCTTCTACCTATTCAGCTTCAGGCCAGTTATATTCTGAAAGCACCCCAGACAATCAAAGCCTCTGTCTCGTTTTCCATCAGTCACTAGGGCGGTACCACCAGTGTAGGCCGAAACTTTCATCTTTAGGTTATCAAACCGGTATCCTTGTATTATCGACATTGACGGATTTTCCCCCTTCAAACAGGGGATCTATGCATGTGAGGAACAAATGTCTACGAAATGGACAGCCTTACAGCAAATCTCGTCCAAGCTGGTAAGGCTACGACAGCCCATTCAACTGTATATGGGCGATAACGGATGTAGGACCTTGTTCATGCTAAATTTGAACACAATTGCACAAGGTAGGGCCGAAACCAATTAAAAAGCATATCTTAAATGGTGTTAATGCACAATGTCATGCGCTTTTTCCCAGTCACAAAAGAGAAGACCTTTGGTTCCAAAAATCTGAGCATTTCGTCGAAGTTCCATGACAAGTCGAATATTATCACCAATGTACGAACCTCGATGAAACCGGTTTGGTCCTGATTTGTTACTATGTTCATAAGTTTGGAAATACGTCTAGCGATAGATTTCCTCAACATCCTAACAGCTACATTTAATAAACTTATGGGACGCAGGCTTTTAACCTCTGATGGGCCTTCTCCTTTTTGGATAGAAGGACGGCTACGCTATTTGTTTTGAACATTAATGCCACCTCATGGATATATTTACTAGCATTTTAAGGGTGCATATACACTTTCACAGTTCAGTGCCAGCAAGACATCCTGTCCAAGACGAGCGAGACTTAGGACTGCAGGTCCAGTGGCGGATTCATGGGAGGGGCATGGGGTCATGCCCCTCCCCATTCTCGGACCCGAAGATGGCCACGCGGGCCCTTGACACACGTTGCCCTTGACCCGAAGACGGCCACGCGGGCCCTTGACACACGTTGTGCGGCTCGGACCCGAAGATGGCCACGCGGGCCCTTGACACACGTTGTGCGGCTCGGACCCGAAGATGGCCACGCGGGCCCTTGACACACGTTGTGCGGCTCGGACCCGAAGATGGCCACGCGGGCCCTTGACACACGTTGTGCGGCTCGGACCCGAAGATGGCCACGCGGGCCCTTGACACACGTTGTGCGGCTCCGACCCGAAGATGGCCACGCGGGCCCTTGACACACGTTGTGCGGCTCGGACCCGAAGATGGCCACGCGGGCCCTTGACACACGTTGTGCGGCTCGGACCCGATGATGGCCACGCGGGCCCTTGACACACGTTGTGCGGCTCGGACCCGAAGATGGCCACGCGGGCCCTTGACACACGTTGTGCGGCTCGGACCCGAAGACGGCCACGCGGGCCCTTGACACACGTTGTGCGGCTCGGACCCGAAGATGGCCACGCGGGCCCTTGACACACGTTGCCCTTGACCCGAAGATGGCCACGCGGGCCCTTGACACACGTTGTGCGGCTCGGACCCGAAGACGGCCACGCGGGCCCTTGACACACGTTGTGCGGCTCGGACCCGAAGACGGCCACGCGGGCCCTTGACACACGTTGTGCGGCTCGGACCCGAAGATGGCCACTCGGGCCCTTGACACACGTTGTGCGGCTCGGACCCGAAGATGGCCACGCGGGCCCTTGACACACGTTGTGCGGCTCGGACCCGAAGATGGCCACGCGGGCCCTGACACACGTTGTGCGGCTCGACCCGAAGATGGCCACGCGGGCCCTGACACACGTTGTGCGGCTCGGACCCGAAGATGGCCACGAGGGCCCTTGACACACGCTGTGCGGCTCGGACCCGAAGATGGCCACGCGGGCCCTTGACACACGTTGTGCGGCTCGACCCGAAGATGGCCACGCGGGCCCTTGACACACGTTGTGCGGCTCGGACCCGAAGATGGCCACGCGGGCCCTTGACACACGTTGTGCGGCTCGGACCCGATGATGGCCACGCGGGCCCTTGACACACGTTGTGCGGCTCGGACCCGAAGACGGCCACGCGGGCCCTTGACACACGTTGTGCGGCTCGGACCCGAAGATGGCCACGCGGGCCCTTGACACACGTTGTGCGGCTCGGACCCGAAGATGGCCACGCGGGCCCTTGACACACGTTGTGCGGCTCGGACCCGAAGACGGCCACGCGGGCCCTTGACACACGTTGCCCTTGACCCGAAGACGGCCACGCGGGCCCTTGACACACGTTGTGTTTCAACGTAGTCCGTGTCGAAGCACAATTGGGCACTCCAGGGGACCTTTGGACGATCGGTAAGGGATCCGGGCCGACAAAAGGGGTCTCGGGCTGACGGGCAGGGTCCGGGCCGCTGAAAATTGCTCAGATTCGGCGGAAAGTGCCCACGGGCGGGAATTGAGGGCCTATGCTGAGCTAACGTAATGGGTCTCTCGACCGACGGATGGGACTCCGGATCGTTGGAAGGGTTCCTGGGGTTGACGGAGGGGCTCCGGCTAATACAGAGGGTCCCTGAGCCGACGTGTAGGGCCCCGGTACCCAACGAGTGACCCCTGAGCCGACGGCCGCCGCTGGGGAGGACCATGGGCTGTCGGAGAGGGTTCCGAGCCAATATGAATGGACGCCTTGCTGACGGATGGGGCCTAAGCCGACAAAAGGCCCCTAAGTTGTTGGATGGGATCTCTAAGCTTTTGAAAAAGGGGGCCTCCGGCCTGAAGAAAAAGGTCCTGTGCAGTTAAAGAGGGCTCATGGGTCGACGGAGGGGGCACTTAGACGCCGGAAAATGGACCTAGCATTACTAGAGCTTGGGAAGGACGGGTGGATAATGTTTCTCCGTCGTCATAGGGACTCTCTTTAGCGGCGCAGGACCGCCTCTGTCAGACCAGAGACATCCTTCAACAGCTTGGGCCTCCTACACCGGACCAGCGACCCCTTGCCCGGCTTGGGCACCCTCCATCGGCCCAGGAGCCCCTCACATTGGCTCGGGTCTTTCGAGGTCGGCGGTCTAGGGATCCATAGATGCCTCCAGAGTCTGGGAATTCCTCTCCGCCGGCTCAGTGACCCTCTCTAACGGAGCAGAGCCTTTGTCGTCAGGCCAAAGACTCTCCATTCAAAAGCTTTAGCCCCTTCCATCAGGAGCCAGAGGGCCTCCGAGCCGCCGGAGAGGGCCCTAGAGCAGACGAAGAGGACCCATGAGCCGACGGAGAGGGCCCAGGCATAATATCAACCCCTGAACCAGCTTTGGCTCACGCTGATGGAGATAGTCAAGAGCCAGAGGCTTGATCGGTATCAGGCTGATGTAGAGGAATCCCGAACCACGGGACGGCCTGGGCCGTATAGGAAGCTCACGGTGCGACATAAAGGGCCCCTGGGCACATATACGGGCATCGGACTGCTAAAGGGACCCGAACTGATAGACAGAGCACCTGAGCTCTCTTGATGACAGATATTGAAGGCTGAAGCGAAGCTGCCATGGGTATTCTGACAGCACTCTTGTCCTGGCCTCATGCTACCGGACTTTTGCCTGATCTGGGGTCTGGGGGTCTGGTCACTCATTGGGCTGGGGGTAGGGGACTGGTCACTCATTGGGCTGGGGGTGGGGGTCTGGTCACTCATTGGGCTGGGGTGTGGGTCTGGTCACTCATTGCAACTCGTCCATGCGTGTACACGACCGCATGCTCGCTCGGGCTTCCCCCCCCCCCCTCCGCTCGTAATCGGACCACCAGAGACCCCACGTGACCTGGTCGCCTTAAAGAAGAAAGTGTCCAGTGGAATCTGGTGACGCACAAGCCATTAGTGCCAGCACCCGGGCGAGACGGGAACATTTTGATAGATTTCGGCCAAGCCCCATCGCGTGAGCATTCTACCACAGTATTTTCGCTCAAAGAACTAACAACTGAGTCAGTGAGGCGAGAAAAACGGGGCGACGAGGGTCGTCTGAACCCAGTGGCGGCTCCAGCGAGTCTGACCGCGGCGGATCGTGGCCGCATGGCTGACCGTCTCAGCTTCGCCGCCCTGAACTGTCGGTGATCATTTATACCGGGATGACACATTTTAGCTATGTATATGGACACTTAGAATACACAGGCTTCTGGCTTCTGGACAGCACTTTGGGCCGGCCGACTTCCCTGATAAGACAGCACGATATTATTAGGAGAGCTCTTTATCCGCGCAGCCGAAATCCAGGAGGAAAAAAAGCGAACATGACCATTGTTTTAATATGTCAGCATCACGTCGTTAATCTTCCTCCCAGCACAACAAGACACTCGGATGAGCAGGTTCATGAGTGGCTTGTTCTGCGTGATGTGTGTTATATGTGATGTGCGTGTTGACCGGCGGCCCGGCGGGCGGCAGCTGGCGGCGCGCCTGCCGCCGACGAGCCCGCTGTCGGCCCGTCACATTGTTATTGACGAGTGGACAGCTGGCGACCCGTCTCCGCTGGCATCCCTCTGTCGACGGCTAATCAGTCGTGAGCGCCATAAATAAACCGGCATTGACACGCCGGGCCGCGTTCACTTACAACATCAACAGCTCTAATGTACTACACACAAGACGATAATCCCCCTATAAAATTACCGGGCCGGCGTGCGGTGGGCCGCGCGGCCGGCAGACACCGATCAGTGGGGGGGGGGGGGGGGGCAGCCAGCCCGCGCGGCACGTCGCAGAGCCGGCAGAGCTCTGGTGAGCAAATAGGATGTGAGGAATGCCAGAGTCGGCGGTGGGCCGTCCAAAGAGCGGGCACACTCTCACAGTGCTGGCAATAGCGGGGCCCGAACAGGCCAGCCCACCTCCCACCCGACGGCTCACTGCCAGCCCACCTCCCACCCGACGGCTCACTGCCAGCCCACCTCCCACCCGACGGCTCACTGCCAGCCCACCTCCCACCCGACGGCTCACTGCCAGCCCACCTCCCACTCGACGGCTCACTGCCAGCCCACCTCCCACTCGACGGCTCACTGCCAGCCCACCTCCCACCTGACGGCTCACTACCAGCCCACCTCCCACCCGACGGCTCACTACCAGCCCACCTCCCACCCGACGGCTCACTACCAGCCCACCTCCCACCTGACGGCTCACTGTCAGCCCACCTCCCACCCGACGGCTCACTGCCAGCCCACCTCCCACTCGACGGCTCACTGCCAGCCCACCTCCCACCTGACGGCTCACTGTGGCCGATCCGAAGGCGGCGCTGATGGCTCCTGTTGTCCATACGCTCTTTGCTATCTCCTCGGAGCATCGGCTTAATGCGACGCACGCCATGTTCAAATTGCTTCGCTTCACCACAGTCACAGCGATGAGTACGACGTCGACATCTCCTAGCAAACGCCTGCACACGTGGAGGTGATAATTACGCGGCCTGTGTGCGCTGTGCTGGGGGTGTGCGCTGTGCTGGGGGTGTGCGCTGTGCTGGGGGTGTGCGCTGTGCAGTGCACCATGTGCACGTGGGTGTGCACTGTGCAGTGGCATACGCTCTGTAACCTCATCTTCCCGCGAGAAAATATCCGGGCAGGAATTTGGGGCAGAAATTTGTCTGCTCGAATTGTTGGACAACAAACGAAACAGAAGCGGCACGATCTGTGCTGTGCTGCCACTTTCGGCATTGATAGGAGCACCCGGCAATGGCGCGTGCTGCCCGCTGTTGTGGCATAATATCCATTTTGTATTTGCTTAATCCGTGATCGGTCACCGATACGATGGCATATTTTATTGGTGAGCATCAGGTGCCATTAGGCATTGCATCAGGTGTTCCATTAGGTATCACATAGGTATTACATCAGGTGTCATTAGGGCAGCTGCACCAGGAAGGCTGAGAGGAGAGCTGTAGCATAGGACTCTGCGTAATGTGTATGATATGCAATATATCATGTGGCTTCCAGACTGCAGGCAAAGGGTCGAGCCTGCAGTCATCATACCACTGCTGGACGAGAAATTATGGACGGACGGTAACGGCCCTCTCTTCAGAGCTTGTTGAAGCCGCCCACTTCACTCTACGTGGGCGGCGTGCTGAACGCCGCGTCACCACAACGGCGACGCCCGTCACCACAACGGCGACGCCCGGCACCACAACGGCAACGCCCGTCACCACAACGGCGACTCCCGTACACGTGTCGCCACAAAAACGTTTCAACGACAATGTTCGCCAGCACTTTAGAGCAAACAGCGTGATGAAAGAAAGCGAACAGCATAAACCATTTAAAGAACAGGTGCAAATTATTGGTGAAGAAAGCGGGATTTGAAACACCTCAGCAAAAGACAAGACTATTGAGATTTCAAAACTGTGCCGGTCGGTCAGGGTCCGGCTGAGTTCGGTCAGGTCACGATGGGCTGCTTATGTTTTTTTTTGTAATGCATAACAGTAGACTTGCTCAGGCTTTGTCACTTCCCAAAACCAGCATAAGGTCCCAGTAGGGACACTACATGAGACAAGGGTAAGAGGCGGGCCACAGGACTCCGGTTGTGCGGGCACAAAATCGGGTGCAGTTCCGTTACTGACAAAGCTCGTCAGCCAAACACAACTGCCTTCCTTGGCGGCTCTGAACCTCATAGCAGACCACTGTGAAGGTGGTGGCAGGCCACTGTGAAGGTAATGGCAGGCCACTGTGAAGGTATGCAAAATATGACACTTTTGTTACTAAATGAACAATATATGTAGGGAGGGAAATCGAAGGGTTTTTGCGGATGCTATATTTATGGTATGTAAATTACGTAATAAGACAGGATGGCGCACTTTTACTTGCTCAAGGCATCTGCGGTTTTTCCGTTATCTGTGATGTACCCGGACTTGCTAGCTTCCACTCTGTTATCTGAACTTAGCTGCATTACTCCATGGCTATTTTATACGGGAATTTGTAGTGGGGCGGGGGGCGGATTCCACCCCACTAAGATCTCGGAATATATTTGGCCGATTTCAAAACTTGATAGCTCAAGCGAATTATACTTGTCAAATCTACACATTAAGGGTATTGAAATTCAGGAATTTATCAATGGCGAAGTCCGAAGGCAAACATGTGGTGAAATTGATCACAACCGTTCAGAGCGGTGCTTGGATTTTGCAGCGGTATAATTGTGCATGGCTGGGCATAAATCACTCTTTTTTACTCAAACACCATTTGATGACCATAACCTTCGTACTCTTATTACATATGATTGTTCAAAATCCCATATCATTTCATAACAATGTTCATGCAGTTTCACTCCATTCATATTGTTCTCCAAGGAGCCCCTCGGAAAGGAATAGGCGCCTCCTTGGAAGGAAAAGGTGCTCACCCAGTGTGCTCGAGTGCACCCCCACCCCCCACTCAACGTAGTTAAGCTGAAGGCGCCCCTCATGACAGTTTCTGGATCCACCCCTGATTCACCTTTGCACTTGATGACCACATCTATGTTGGGTCTCATCCCTGACATGAACATGGAGATGGCTTCCCAGAAATGCACAAGCTAATCCAGGGTCCAACGTCACTGCTACATTTATTTCCTTACGTTAAACATCATAAAGCTAATGTTCATAACTAGTACAAGCTGTGGGGGACCCTGGAACTTGGAGAATGCCGTATCCGTGATGTTAACATTGATTGGTGTATGCACATTTCCTACATTATTATTGGTGGTGTGTAATAGTACATCGACTTGGTGTTGGAAGCTCAATAAGTTAGTCAGCAGACTCAGTGTTAGTAATTGCGTCCGTGATATGAGGGCAGTAGTTCTCCGTCGGAGTCCTTAGCTTGCCGTCACTATAGCAACGGAGGTTATGTCCGCTGTCGATTCGCTTACTTCGTGAACTGGGCCGTAGTTGGTGCTATGCTTACCAGGGTGACGTCACATCACGTCACGTGACGTCACATCACGTCACGTCACGCTACATGGCGTGACGATAAAACTCATCCCACCGGCCGCCGTGCAGATTGCTCCGGCTGCCGCAGCCCCTCAATGCGACATCGCCACAGCACTGACCCGTGTCTGCGACAGACAGAGGAGTGACGCCAGCTCAGTGACGTCGTAGCTGCTCAGGTACTGTTTGTGACGAAACTTGTGCTCCAGCAGGGCGATCTGATGTGAAGAGAATGGAATCCGGGGGTTGCGACCCAGCCGCCTTTTCTGCACTCCATCCTTCTTGGGACCTGCGGGGCGCGAGGAAGGGAGAACACGGTCAGATCCAGACGAGGTCGACAGCTTATCCAGACGAAGTCGACAGCTTATCCAGACGAGGTCGACAGCTTATCCAGACGAGGTCGACAGCTTATCCAGACGAGGTCGACAGCTTATCGCTTCGGCTGTGGACTGCATAATGTCCCATCTAAACTAGCTGCCGGTGTGTACATACGTGGAGTCATGCAATGCATTTATTTTCCGGATTCAGAGGCCGGTGTGATGTTTGATGTTCTCTCGCGTGACATAGGCGATTGGACAGAGGGCTGCGCTCCCCGCAGCCCCCATTGCGGCGGCAGGGGGCCTGGCCACTTTGCCGCGCACTACCTACGCGGATGCCCCGAGACACACACCCTAAAATCTGTGGAGGTTCTTTCCACAAACGGTTTGTTTGTCTCATCTCTTCGTCTCAAAGAGATTAGGGATGCACCATGAAAGTCGCGGGCGCACGCTTCCTATAGTTGGGTGCGCACTTACATACCCTAAATATAAAGCTTCACCCCTCCATGAGCCCAAATTCGAAACAAGTGCACAGCTGTAGGCGCATAGCGACAATTGGATAGCCTACTTATCACTCCTGGAGGAACATGCAAGGAAACACCCTTCGAACCAATACTGTTGTGCCCCATTCGCGGTAAGCATGTTGTCGCCAAGACCCGTGATGCAACTCTCAGGAAGTATCTACCGCCCATAATAGGAGGCACGAAGGCAACTTTCAGAAGATTCCCGTTGATCATAGTGCTTAGGCGACCTCTTATGCAGACTCAGATAGCTATGTTCGAGTTCTTTGTGACTTTCAACTTTGAATTGAGTGGATCGAGTGGAGACCACTTTCCTGATCTGTCCCCCTTTGGATTTAGGCGTTTCGCCGCCTATGACGCGTGACTTCGTAACCGAACGCAATACCGTGACTCAAAACGATCTATGGGATCTGGCAGACTATTTGTATATTTGGCTGGAGCCGGTAGCATACCAGCACGCATGGTGTCACTGTGTGAAATTGACTTTGGGATAAATTGATGTTTTTCATGGATTTTTTTTCCGGAAAGGGGAGCCATCGGCTGAAAAACCTTGCTGAACGGGAGGGGGGAGGGTGCACTCGATCGTTCTGAGAGGTCACCTCCATAGGCTCAATGGTTAAGCTTCGGTTTGATTGTGGGGGAGAATCAATGATGGAGTGGGGGCAAATTAAGGATTGGGGGTCAGCTTCCTCCCCTCTCAGCGCATGCAAAATGACGCCCGTGCCAGCACGTTGATGTGAAAACAATAGTCATGACAGTCTTGATTGGGCATTATTGTTCATGCATGAACATGTATCCCGATATCCCGTACATGTACGGGATATCAACAATCACTGTGAACTACACTAAAACCAGCCCAAGGATTGTATCGATTATATTTACTGCGGAATAACAGGTCACAATTTGTTGCCATGCGATGTTGGTAATAACTATTGTCATCATCAAGTGTGCCAGACGAGACTTCGACCCGTTTATCCGGTTGTCGTCAAATGTTTGCCTTTAGAAGGACATGGAGCAGAAGACCATTAGCGCTATCTGTATGACGTCCGCATGACTTCAGGTGTGGAGGGGGCCGGTGACATAGTGGTCAGCACTCTTGTAAATGAAGGGGATGGGGTTGGAGGTTCACTGACCGCGCGAAACTCTGACTCCCTCGAGACTACTTGACGTGAGATGGTGACGACGCTATGTAGCCAACTAGCTGTGTGAGTCACATAGCAAACGGAGAAATTCTGAACTTCAGCTGTAGATTTGTAGATAATGTAAATGGTAAATTAAAAGCAATGAACGCCCTGAGGCCTTGGCAAATGTATTGGTCAACTTATCAGTCCAGCATGGTCACTCCTCACAGATATTAACTGATTGTCAGCTCATTCTCTGCGCTTCTCGTCCAATAAGCAGGCACGACCAGCCGCCCCAGCTGGATTCCTTTGGCACCACGAGCATACCGATCGCCTGGGGCGGGCCGCCCGAGCCGAGCCGTGCTGGTAGAAGACGCGCGAGGTCGACCCATGGTGGCGGAGGCGGGCGCGTGACGCGGCCCGGCCCGGCCGGCGTTGTGATTGGCGGTGCGATATGTGCGGCGGCTTTTGTGACGCACGCCGCACAGATAGCGATAATTCACCGCCGGTCGCGCCGCGCGCCAGAACTGGCTCAAATTGAGTCTTCGCCTGGCGGCGGCCGTGCGTGCAGCCGCCCAGAAAAATGGCCGAAAAATGCGTCCATTTGTCGTCAACAGTTGGCGCCGGATAAGATCGCGGTGCCCTTGTAAGCCGATTACATTCCGCTGGTGGAGATACGCTTTCACGGGATGATGGCACGCTTCTATCTCGCTCACGGCGGTCCGGTCCCGGAATCTCGTGCGGAAGAAGAGCGCTTACGCAACGCTGGACTTCGTGCACGCGAGTCTCCGCATTCCGAGTGGTGTATTTACAAACAAAGGTCTCAGGAGGCTCGTCAATGACATTTGCACCAAACATGGACTATTGCTAAAGTACGATGAAATGGGGAAACAAACACTGTATTGGTGTCAACTCATGGATGAATCAGAGCGACATCAGAGCCCACAAGAAATTCCTACGAATGTCTGGCGAAGCGTTGTTGATTTTTTTCTTCGGACATCAGGTGGCGAGCTGCCATTTAGTTCGCTTGGACCAGTTTGTTAGCCAAAAGATGCACAGGGCACCAATAAAGGTCGTTGTGAATATATTCGACATATGCTGATGACGAAAGCAGTACATGTATGGATCAGCAGTACATATATGGATCAATATGCAGTACATACATGGATCACTATGCCGTACATATATGGATCACTATGCAGTACATATATGGATCACTATGCACCATAACTTTGGCATTTCCGCATTCTCATGTTAACATCGACGTGACAACATGTGAAAATTAGTATTAGCATGGCCATATGTGGATGTTGAATGTTTGCATTTGTTAATGGACCGTAGCTAACCGAATTTACTAGGGCTGAACCACAACCACCCAGGCACAATGGGCTCAGCACGGACGCTATCCACCACACCAAATTATGCACACAATCTTGGAACTGGAAAAAAGTGGACTGGCCGAAATTCAAGTATCAGTTGGACCTCAAAATTGCTAGTTCAAAGAGCTGCAATACCGAAATAATGTTAAGGGCCATCAGATTAGAAGAACACCCCTCCGTCTCCAAAAGTAAGAACCCTCGGACAAGGGCACCAGCGCCCTGCTGGACCCCGGACTGTCAAAGGGTAGTTACCGGCCGCCGCGCCCACAAACAGTACAAACGATACGTAGTTTCAGAAGATGTGCGCAGCGCACCTTCTGGAGTACAGACAATCCAAGAACACTGCCGGTACACAATTGGAACAACACGATACAACTCTTGGCAAGGCATCGCAGTGCAATTCAATGCACTTTCCCTAAATGGCAGCATATGGAATCCTCGCAGCAATCAACACCTACGGTGCGACCATACCTAGCTCTCTCGACGCCCTCGCTGCTGTAGCAAATTTTAACTCGAATACACTTAAAGCTACAATTAATCAGGAAGTGTGGAAACACGTCGGTTGGGCCGGACGGTATTCACTGATGATTTGTCAAGCATCTCAACAAAAATTATCTACCGTACCATCTGGCGGCCATCCACCCGCGCAGTCCTGGTCAGATCCTCGCACTGCTTCTCGAGATCGGCCATTTTATACCCTCCTCTAACTTCCAAACTAAGCATTGCACGAAAACGAAGGTGCTGTCATCGGAAAACGCTCGACGAGTAGGGCCCGAAACCACCCCCCAAAATGCATCCGCCAGACGTGACGTCACTAGGGGGTCTATGACTGGCATTGTGTTTTTGGCTCTGGGGATTTAATATTGGAGGATATTTTTAGATTACAAAAATATAATTGGTATCAGAAAATGATTATAAAAAGTAACCAAATGCTCATATTAAGTAAAATAGGATAAAAAATCGGTCTAATATATTTCGGGCGTGACCTATTTTTACTATTTTACTTAATATAAGCACTTGGTTACTTTGTATAATCATCTTCAATTCGACTATACTCAACACAGCTCTCCGCAACATTATCAACTTCGGAATCGGAAAAGGGAGGGTGTAAAATGACCCCCCCCCCCCCCCGAGACCCCCGGGTTAACGATCTGTATCTGCACCATACTGTGGCTGGCCCGTCACCCAAGCCGCACACAGATCATTCCATTCGAAGATGGTATACACCTAGCTCACTTACTGTTGCGCCAACAAGCTTCAGTCGAACTGATTCAGTGGAGATTTCAGGTAAGCATGTCGCTAGCCCAACACCAACGCACTCCCCACTGACCCAACAGGGCAGCTCAGAGCCAATAGCCGGCATGAAAATGTTATCAGCAAGGGTTCTTCCATAGCAATACATGTAGGCATGCGATATATTTTAACCCACGTCAGCTATGCAGAATTCAATTATGGCAATAGTGAAACTTGCAATAAAACACGAAGTCCTTGCATGTTCCGGGCCAAATCAGGTCGCCTTGGCATCTGGGGTAATATTTTTATTCTCAGATTCGCTACCAGTTATGCCACATGCACCTTGGTAAGTCAGCTGACACTGCTGAAATTGCGCACTTCGAAATGCAAAACGATCCCATTTCACGCATTACAGGCGATAACACCCGGTGGCCATAGCTACAATGCTGGTACACGTGACGCCCGCCTTGCGCATTTGGCGCACTCGCCATACTTCTTGCGATTCTGCGGCTTCTGCTGGGCCTCCTACGTTTCGCTAATTATGGCCACGTGATAGTCGTATGCCATGCTTTATGTCATGCAATGCTTCGTATGGTGGTTCATTTTGGAAATTCGATGAATTCAGGTCGATTATTGTGAGTATTAAAGTCATAAAAGTCATAAAGTATTAAGGCTTAATAAGAGCCACAGGGGCCCATCTGGGTTAAGCCTATCTAGAAAAGGTACTAGAATGTACATACTCCCACCCCAATCAATCCCTTATCCCAAGTTCCGAGGAAGCTATATATCCCAGCCCATCTAACACCACTCACTTGCTACCGCCTAACACCCTCAATAATCACAAGCTCCTCCCATCACACCCATCGTGCCACCATAGACAACCTCATCAGCATCACATCCCGAAGGAAGGTGCCGAATCCACTGCTAGGCACATCCCACAGAAATTCATAAAGCGTTCAGACTTAATAAGAGACTCACGTGCTATTGCATAATACACTCAACAATTACAAACTCCTCCCATCATACACATTGTGCTACCATAGACAATCTCATCAGTATCACATCCCGAAGGAAGGTGCTGAATCCACTGCTAGGTACACCCTATATAAAGTTATAAAGTATTTAGACTTAGTAAGAGACTCACTTGCTATTCCATAACACAGTCAACAATTACAAACTCCTCCCAACTCCCACTCCTCCCTGTCGATCAACCTTCCCTGGAATACAGAAAAACAATCCCCCTATTCTTATAATGATTGTCTATGCCGTTTTTAAAGATGTTCAGTGTGTTGCTACTGACAATGGTTCCTGGCAGCTGGTTCCAGTGTTCTACTACCCTGTTGGTGAAGAAAGACTGTCTTAACCTTGTCCTGCTGTGATTAACTTTAATTTTGAATTGATGACCTCTAATTGCATCATTTCTGTTAAATTCAAACATTTCCCTGAGATATCCCTGTTCCTGACCATGAACAAATTTAAAAACCTCGATGAGATCTCCTCTCAGCCTTCTATATCTAAGTGAAAACATGTTCAATTTCTTCAGTCTTTCCTCATATTCCAGGTTGCCTATACCATTAACCATTTTTGTTGCCCTCTTTTGTACTCTCTCTAAAAGCCAACAATCTTTCTCATAACTAGGGGACCAAGCTTGGACACAGTATTCCAAATGTGGCCTGACATATGCACAGTAAAGCTTCCTGATGACCTCCTCACTTTTGTATGACACATTCCTCTGTATTGCCCCAAGCATTCTTAGTGCCTTCTTCCTGGCTTCTTTGGTCTGTTCTGATGCCCCCAATTTTGTGTTCAAAATAACACCTAAGTCCTTCTCCTGCTCAGTCACAGATAGTACTTGGCCACCCATCAAGTATGGAGCCTTCATATGCTGCCTACCTACATGCATGACTTTGCACTTATCAAAATTAAACTTCATTTGCCATTTTTCGGACCACTTCACTAGCTCGTCTAAGTCTTTCTGCAGCAAAACCTGCTCATTTTGCCCTGTTATTGCCCTAAAGATCTTCAAATCATCCGCAAATTTCAAAACCTTACTGCTTAGGCCACATTCAATGCTATTCACATATATAATGAACAATAGTGGCCCCAGTACCGACCCCTGGGGGACTCCACTAAGAACATTTTGCCATGATGACTTTGTACCATTTAGCATCACTCTCTGCTGTCTATCTGAAAGCCACAACTCTATCCATTTTAGGATGCTACCTGCAATACCATGGACCTGAAGCTGCATCATTAACCGTTTATGGGGTACCTTGTCAAAGGCCTTACTAAAGTCAAGATATGCTACATCAACCTGATTTCCCTGATCAAATTGTTCTGTAGCAAAATTCAAAAAAGTCCAAGAGATTTGTGAGGCACGATCGCCCTTTTCTAAACCCATGTTGAGTATCTTGAATCAATTTGTTTCCTTCCAGAAAACTAACTATTCTATCCTTGATAATTGATTCGAGTACCTTGCAGACTAGGGATGTGAGGCTTACTGGCCTATAGTTTTCAACTTTCCCTCTTTCTCCTTTCTTGAAAATAGGAACTACATTTGCCCTTTTCCAATCTGCTGGAATTTCATTTTGCGAAACTGATCTACAAAATATTATACTAAGTGGAATTGCCACTTCCTTTTCAGCTTCCCGCAATACCCTAGCATAAATTCCATCGGGTCCTGCTGCCTTGTTTGTCTTTATTTTTCTGATATAATTGAAAACAATATCACTATCAATGAAATCAACATCGTGTATCTGATCACCTGTCACTGAACTGTGGTTCACGGTTGGCAGATTAGTCACATCCTCCACTGTAAACACTGATTTAAACTGCTTGCTCAGCTCCTCAACCATCTCGCTATCCTCACTCAATATAGTCCCATTTACATCCAGTGGACCAATTGTGCTTGAAACTTTACTTAGCTTGTAGAAACTAAAGAACTTTTTACTGTCCCCATTACAGTTCCTAGCCAAATCCAATTCTTTTGCTCGCTTTGCTGCTCTGATTTTCTGCTTCACAGCATCTCTAGATTTTTGATACGACCTTAGATTTACGATATTTGAAGCCTCCTTAAATACTCTAAATGCTCCTTTCTTAGCCTTAATTGCTTTCATCACATCTGGTGTAAGCCATGCTGGCTTTCCTACCCTTCTTTTGCGCCTTTGCTTTTGGGGGACATGTCTAATCTGAATTTCCCTCAAGTAGGATTTGAACTTTTCCCACATTTCACAGGCATTTAAATCAAAGAATTCTTCTTCCCATTTTATGGCACTTAAAGCCTCTCTCATGCAGGCAAAGTCTGCCCTGTTAAAATTTGGAATCTTTGCCAAATTATCCTTGATTGTCCCTGATACCTGTGCCTTGAATCTCACTATGTTATGGTCACTTCTTCCCAGAGTTTCTCCTACAGTCAAGTCTTGAACTAAATCACTTAAATCTGAGAAGACAAGGTCCAAGAATGAGCCCTGCCTGGTTGGTTCCATTACAAACTGGTGTAAGAACAAGTCCTCTTCAAGGCATTTCCTAAACAGTTTACATGATGGGGAGCCAACACCAACATTTTCATATCCTTTTAGATTAAAGTCACCAAGAATAAGGCATTTCCTCTGAAAGTTTCTACTGATTTCCTCACAAATCACCTTATCAAGCTCCAGTTGCTGAGAATGTGGCAAGGTTCCTGATCGATACAAAGCTCCTATCCTCAGTTTATTGTTGTTGCCTTTTCCCACAGCAACATCAAGCCAAATGGACTCCACAGACACATTTTTCACCCCATCTACTACTTTTTGAGAACTGTATAAGCTATTCACATAGAGCATTACACCACCCCCTTTCACTGCTGGACCCCTATTGCATGAAAACATATTGTATCCCTGGATCTCATAGTCCTGCAAGTTATCCCCAAAATATCCCTCACTGACCCATGCCTCAGTAATGCAAACAAAATCTGGTTTCTCCTCAGCAACATAACACTTGAACTCATCAAATTTGGATCGAATGCTCTGAGCATTAAGCATCATACACTTAACAAAAGTTCCATGACCATCTTTGGCTTTTTTATGTTGAGTAGCTCTATCATCTCTGGATGAGCCACCACTCTGCCCCCTTGATCTACTGCTACCCCTATTTGCTGACTGTGAGGTTCTATTGCCTATGCTGTCACTATTGACATATCCCTGAGATGGCAATGCCAATTCTTCCCTCCCCACCCCATTATCTAGTTTCCCTGAAGGACATGTTCGTATACTTTGCCTAACACTTGCACCCCCTCCTCAGAGAAGTGCAAGCCATCCCTCTGATAGAGGTCAGATGAGCCATAAAACCTGCACCACTTGTCAACAAAAGTCAAACCTAACTCATTGCAAAGCCTACCTACCCTGGCATTGGCTGCCAGTGCCCTAGAGCTCCACTCAGGGGAGACTCCAGCCCTAGGCAGAATAGCTGTCACAATAACTCTGCTATTGCTTTGCTTCAGGGTGGCCAGAAGGGCCCTGTAGTCCTGCATCAGCTCCTCACTCCTAGCAGGACCTATGTTGTTCACTCCTACCTGCACTATAACTGTACTGAACTGGTTTTCGCTGGTGGCCTGTGCGACCACTTGGACCAGGTCTCTAACTTTGGCGCCAGGCCTGGTGATGCACCTCCTACCTTTCCGACCTTTACAGAATACCCTATCCAAATGCCGCACACGAGAGTCTCCTACGACTAGCACTTTCTCCTTGCTGCTATCACTATCACTATCACTATCCTGGGGGCAGTCCTCCAATGCCTGGAACCTGTTGGATGTTGTTACTACTCCTGCCTGTTGAGCTGCTTCGCTAGGTTTTTTCCCACTCCTACCACCTACCACCTGCCACTCACTGCCCCCTTGCTTAGGCTCACGCCTCCAAATCCTCCACCCCTTGACTTTAAACCACTGCCCCTCCTGTGAGCTACTAGAAGTATTCTGTTCACTAGGAACACTTATGTCTTCAGATCTCCCTGCCACCTCCACAGCAGGGGAAGCTACAGTTACCTGGTGGCCTGTGACCACCTGGGCATAGGATGCCCCTGCTACAGACTGCCCCTTACGTTCTGGCCTGCCCTTTGAAGCAAGGGGAAGCTTTGAGCTTGGAAAGCTCTGCCTTAAGGGCCCTAACCTCATCCTCTAGTGCCTGCATCCTGGTGTTAACCATCCTAAAGGCTGCAGCTTATTCTAGATTGAAATTGAAAAATACCTTGCTCCAAAATTATTTACCAAATAACAGAGCAGATCAAAATAACCGACAAAGCTTAGATATATGCTAGTTCCTAACTATGCAGCACTTACAAGGTAATCACTGTGCAGAAAGTTGACAGTGGTTTTAAAGAAAGAAGAAATCACTCGCTGAATAACTGCCAAAAATTATATAAGTAGCTGAAAGCACTGACACACTAGACAAAGACAGACAGAATGGACAAAATGGCGCTGGGCAGCGTCTCTAGATATAAATATTATAATCAGCTTGCCAAAAAAGAAACTTATGAGATAAAGCTATGCAAATATATGCACAGAAGTAATTGCTAAATACCAATCCACAGTTAAGCCTGGTATACTGGTAACGACTTATCTAGAAAAGCAGGAGCTCCACAGCGATGTGTTTCCACCTTGACAACTGGCGGCAAACTGTGAGTATTGTGTCGATTATTATTATATCGTAGAGTAGCATATAGTGCATGGGAGAAGAAATGGACTATTTCCTTGCATACCATGATTTAAAATATTATAATATGAAGCGATGGCCCATATTGGTAAGTAATACTGCATTTTTGCGTTAATATTAACTCCATTAATTACTCAAACGCTTCGGTCGTAGATAATTGTCAAGGGTAGCCTATTTATTGACAATTATCCTCGATCGAAAGCATTGGGTTTTAGATGCATTTGATGTTAATTTGAGAATGCGGTAGTTCTTGCCAATGCCAATATGTTTTATTTTATATCACTTTTAATCATATGGTACTCCAACTTTTGTTATCATTTGTGAGCAGGGTTTTAGATAGGCCTCATGTTTCCGGTGTCTTGGGTATGCAATTACGGCCTTGTGGGAATAGCTCCGTCGCTAAGAAGCTTTAGGTGAATACTATACGTTCAAATACTGCAGTGGTGAATCCAGAAGTTCCTGGGGGGGTGGGGGGGTGTCCGACCACAAAAACATGCAATGAAATAGAGAAAGCTTCCAGGCGCAAAGCGCGGGGATGATTTAGGATTTTGCGTGGTGAAAATCTCAAAATTTCTCTCTTGATCCAGTGTATTTTTGGGTGCTAGGGGTGGGGGCAGGTCGCCGGCTTCCCTTGGCTACGGCTCAAAAGTTTTGTGTTCCTATGGAACGCTTATTGTTTAAATGTAGCCGTTTAAAACGTAGGGAGTCCGTTGGAAGTGCTGGTGGGGAGGAGGTAGCCCGCTCACTCCACATTCCGAAACTCCAGAACTAAGGGTTTCAGCGACACAAAACTTGACTAATGCGCCAGGATCATGCTAAGTCTCCGGACCCTCGCAGTGCGAGATGGGGCCTAGCTTAACCCTCTCCCCAATCCTTGTGTTTATTTTACATATTTACTTCAAAACCGTTTAATGTATCACAGGTCTGATGACAACACATTCTGTCAATACGGCTTAAGTACGGCTTAAGTAAATCACGGCCATTGAGCCAAGGCAGGTCAAATTCCTGTTACATCTTGGCCCGAATGCGGTTTCCGGATGTGCACTGAAATGTGTATCATGAAGAATTCATGGAAGGTATCGTTAAATGTTAGCCTGAGTGAAAATGCAAATGAGCAGATACAAATTCAAGAATCAAAATTTATCATGGCCAAGTATCTCGATCAAGCGCAGAGCCGCGCCGGGCGTGGTTCGTTGTGCATTCACTACTTAATATTGCGAAAAATCGGAACACCTGTGAGGACAAATTATCTCCTCTAATGATATCCCAGTTTCAAGTTCATATCGGGTCAACTCAGAGACACGACCTGAAACACCCAGAGAGTATACGTGGTGAAACAAATATGAACAGGAAATAACACGGATTACTGGCGAAGTAAAAATGGTTAAATGAAGGCTTGCAAGCGAAATTTCTCACGCAATTCCATTTTTGGTGCGATCAGGAGCACGATATATACCAAGAAATTTACTTTTTGTGCACATGTTTGTAAATATTAAGATCTGACAGATCTGCTTTTTTTCTTCATGAAAAATACCGCAGTTAAAATTCGTTAAATAAATCAAAAGTAAAATAGTTATAAATCAATGAGACAAATACTGTTCGCCATCATGGTGTTTTACCTTGACTTGATCGGCGACCTTGAGTTCCAATGCGTCATGGTGTTAACTCGGTCGTCTGTCTGCATATCAACAATATGATAGCAATAAATCACGTTTGTAACACGAACTGGGTATACAAACGATGGTGACATACCGACATCGAAGTTCAACCAAACGGTGGTAGATAACAATATTTGTTCTAGCTTTGAAAGCCCAAGGATGGGAGCTACGTCATGCTATCTGGCATACCTATTCATACTCGACCAAATGTTGGTGGGGTTCAATTTACCCCCCTCCCCCGCACGCTGCGAAAGACAAGCAATTATGTTGCACTAAGACGCACTTGGTTTCTTTTACGACACATCCGACTGCTGGGTCATATAGCGTCGCCAACCTCTCACGTCGGTTGGTCGCGGGTGGGCTCGGTAATCCCGCCGGTTTTGGGATTCGAACCCACGATCTTACGACCAAGAATCCAACTCCCTGCCGACTGAGCTACCGCGTCCCCCGTGTTGCACTAAGAGTATCAATAGAAGATGGTCAGCTGATGTGCTAAGAGCACGCCGATCAGCGTCGCCGTCAAATATCCCATCTTTGGATCAGACAATCAGACAAGATCTGGCTTGATCAAGAGTGGTACCAATTTTCCCATTCAGTGTGACATAAAGAAGTCACTTACTGTCCATGCTGTGTTAATATCATCTTCGATACGTTAAGGGCACCACACAACAAACCTCGGCGGGTCCCCATTTTTGCTCTTCTTGCCTTTGCTGGCCTAAAGCTCGAGATATCGTCAGGGCTCTATTGTATATCTAGATGACACTCAGCGCAAGTATAGTCGATGCAGACTCCGATGAGGCCGCATTTAGCGACAATGTTAGTTTGTAAAGCTGGTGTAAACACTGCTTTGTAAAGTTAACACATACCGATACCTACCTTTGCAAGAGAGCAACAACAAAGGGGTGGCAACAGGGAAATCCTTTATTCCCGGAAGCTGTAGGGGAGACCGGGTATAGTTGATACAATTTTTGCGAGACTGAAAATAACTCATCATTTTGGAAGAGTAGCGAGGAGGCAGGTACACCTACGCGACGCCTAATGATTCTAGTATCATCCACAATACTTTTTTCGTCGCATCCTCTGCTCTGGACCTTCCATCAGAGAACAAAACAGCGCAACTACCGGTTTACCAACTTACCCCGCGGTTGGGGTGAGTTGTTACTGACAGTGGAGTTAGTTGATAAATTGCAAGTTAAGCAAAATATATAATATATAGGTGCTATTAGCTTGCGCATCTGAAAGGTCCATATTTCACGCATGCAGTAATAATACTGGTTTGTGTCCCAGCTGACCATAGCTCATGGTTTATGCCATTTATGGAATGCGAAAACGTTCACTCAGTAGCGGCACCTTTTCCTTCGTTCAGTCTTTTCCGTCAGGTGGGAGATGCCCATATAAATATTAAATAAGATTATCTTGAAACAGTGTTTGCAAACACCTTAAAACAAATAAGAATGTCTGTGGTTATTTTATTCATTACCAGTCCTCAAAATGTTGATGCAGGTTGATGTTGATACGGCTGATTAAGTTGATGTAGGCTGCATCAATTTACCCCGCATGTTTTCTGCTGCAGGCAGAAACATCGTATGCAGCATTGCGAGTACAGTGTGACGGCACACACGATAGAAGCATTTCACCGCTGCAAAGCTGAAAGAGCATGGTAATGATGACAAACACCCAACAAGTTAGCAAGTGGGCGACAAACTGGAAATGAAAGGCGAAGCACAGACATTGAAATTTTACTTTCGCTAAAAAAATGTGCCACATCGTCACTATTCCGCAGCCGAGGGTCGAAATGACTTGCGCCTGTTTTTGCCGAGAGCAGAAGTTGCCAATAGGAACATGTGCTGTAGCCATGGCAACCGGCTTCATACTTCTGGAGAAAATGCAGTTGCATCAACCATCCCGTGTATCAACTAGACCCGGTCTCCCCTACATGGGAAGCATGAGAAGCAGGTAAACTATCGACTAGCCAGTTGCCGAGTCCATGGTCACAGTTAACCGCGTGGCTTTGCAGAGCAAGGCTCGTGCGGGCTATCTGGTTTTGGGTCTGCCTGATGTGCAACTTCATGTGTAATGACAAGTGAGGTGTATGTCGATGCGAATAACTGTTATCGCATGTGGTGGAAGTGCCAGCTATATATACATACATATATATATATATATATATATATATATATATATATATATATATATATATATATATATATACATATATATATATACATATATATATATATATATATAAATATATATATATATATATATATATATATATATATATATATATATCTCTCTCTGTAGATAATATTTGCATGCATGCATTGGCTAGGATAGGTTGCGTCCGCTCCTGGAACCCAGGGGTGTGATTCACATTGCATGTTGATTACAGGATACCTACTGGTCGACACAGGCCCAATACCACATTTTCTTTGCGTCTGAGGATCCAAAAGCCCCAAACCCTCTGTGGCCTGCATTGTGGGTCAGGCGTCACTGGCTGCTGGTAGCAGCCGTGTGTTGCAGGTCGCTGCTGAGTACTTACGAGGAAGTTTTGGAGGCCTGTAGCGGGTACAGCTGAGCCAGTTGTACTTGTGCTGCTCGGCCTCCTTCTCCTCGGTCGGCTCCTGGGTGCTCCTGCCAGCCAGGATGCCCTCTATGCTGAAATCGCTGTGGCGGGCGCGGCTGGTGTTAGTGTGCTGTGGCGGCGGCGGCCCAGTGCAGTCTCCGTCGGGCGGCGGTGAGCCGGCCGTCAGCGTCGCGCGTGGCCAGGCGGCGGCCGGCGGCGGCCAGGCGGCTGCCGGCAGCTCGGCCGCGTACAGCGACTGGCGCAGGCTGTGGTAGCGCAGCACGTCCATGTAGCTGAGCGGCGCCGCGGGCTCGGCGACCGGCCAGCGCGTGTGCTGCATGCTGCCGGCTCGGACGTCGTGCGCGTTCTGACGGACGGCCGTGCCGCCGCCGCCGCCGCCGGACTCGGCTCTAATGAGCCGTGCTCGGAGGACGTGGCGCGCCGACAAACGCGCTCCGACAGACGCCGTAATTGGCTAAGCAAATAATGCTCATGTGCAGGCCGCAGCGCGCGCTTTTGCTAATCTTTTGGCGCGCGCATTGTTTTCGCCGGCCGGCACAGAAAGGGCTGCAAACGGGTGCGGCGGCGGCACTGTTTTCGCTCGCCGACAAGCGGCTCAGCGGCTCGGCGGCGAGAGGACAAAGCCGCGACATGTCGAGCCGTCGGCGGATTTGTTTTTCACACCGATAATGTTTCATAAAGCGCGCCACGAGACTGGATCCTGTGTCAATTAGCGTGCCGAAGCCGGGCAGGCTGTCAAAGATGGCGAGAGGAGCGCGCTGCCGGCGGCGGCCTCAGCATCTGCCTCGAGTGTATGCCTGCTGCATGGTCCGCTAACAAGCGCAGGAACGCAGTGACATGTGACGCAGTGCGCGATAATTAGGCGGAGAGCCGGCGGTGTGCCTCAGGTCAGAACCCACACATGCCGATAATTAGGCGGAGAGCCGGCGGTGTGCCTCAGGTCAGAACCCACACATGCCGATAATTAGGCGGAGAGCCGGCGGTGTGCCTCAGGTCAGAACCCACACATGCCGATAATTAGGCGGAGAGCCGGCGGTGTGCCTCAGGTCAGAACCCACACATGCCGATAATTAGGCGGAGGGCCGGCGGTGTTCCTCAGGTCAGAACCCACACATGCCGATAATTAGGCGGAGAGCCGGCGGTGTGCCTCAGGTCAGAACCCACACATGCCGATAATTAGGCGGAGAGCCGGCGGTGTGCCTCAGGTCAGAACCCACACATGCCGATAATTAGGCGGAGAGCCGGCGGTGTGCCTCAGGTCAGAACCCACACATGCCGATAATTAGGCGGAGAGCCGGCGGTGTGCCTCAGGTCAGAACCCACACATGCCGATAATTAGGCGGAGAGCCGGCGGTGTGCCTCAGGTCAGAACCCACACATGCCGATGATTAGGCGGAGAGCCGGCGGTGTGCCTCAGGTCAGAACCCACACATGACGATAATTAGGCGGAGAGCCGGCGGTGTGCCTCAGGTCAGAACCCACACATGCCGATAATTAGGCGGAGAGCCGGCGGTGTCCCTCAGGTCAGAACCCACACATGCCGATAATTAGGCGGAGAGCCGGCGGTGTGCCTCAGGTCAGAACCCACACATGCCGATAATTAGGCGGAGAGCCGGCGGTGTGCCTCAGGTCAGAACCCACACATGCCGATGATTAGGCGGAGAGCCGGCGGTGTGCCTCAGGTCAGAACCCACACATGACGATAATTAGGCGGAGAGCCGGCGGTGTGCCTCAGGTCAGAACCCACACATGCCGATAATTAGGCGGAGAGCCGGCGGTGTGCCTCAGGTCAGAACCCACACGTGCCGATAATTAGGCGGAGAGCCGGCGGTGTGCCTCAGGTCAGAACCCACACATGCCGATAATTAGGCGGAGAGCCGGCGGTGTGCCTCAGGTCAGAACCCACACATGCCGATGATTAGGCGGAGAGCCGGCGGTGTGCCTCAGGTCAGAACCCACATGACGATAATTAGGCGGAGAGCCGGCGGTGTGCCTCAGGTCAGAACCCACACATGACGATAATTAGGCGGAGAGCCGGCGGTCTTCCTCAGGTCAGAACCCACACATGCCGATGATTAGGCGGAGAGCCGGCGGTGTGCCTCAGGTCAGAACCCACACATGCCGATGATTAGGCGGAGAGCCGGCGGTGTGCCTCAGGTCAGAACCCACACATGCCGATAATTAGGCGGAGGGCCGGCGGTGTGCCTCAGGTCAGAACCCACACATGCCGATAATTAGGCGGAGAGCCGGCGGTGTGCCTCAGGTCAGAACCCACACATGCCGATAATTAGGCGGAGAGCCGGCGGTGTGCCTCAGGTCAGAACCCACACATGCCGATAATTAGGCGGAGAGCCGTCGGTGTGCCTCAGGTCAGAACCCACACATGCCGATAATTAGGCGGAGAGCCGGCGGTGTGCCTCAGGTCAGAACCCACACATGCCGATAATTAGGCGGAGAGCCGGCGGTGTGCCTCAGGTCAGAACCCACACATGCCGATGATTAGGCGGAGAGCCGGCGGTGTGCCTCAGGTCAGAACCCACACATGCCGATAATTAGGCGGAGAGCCGGCGGTGTGCCTCAGGTCAGAACCCACATGCCGATAATTAGGCGGAGAGCCGGCGGTGTGCCTCAGGTCAGAACCCACACATGCCGATAATTAGGCGGAGAGCCGGCGGTGTGCCTCAGGTCAGAACCCACACATGCCGATAATTAGGCGGAGAGCCGGCGGTGTGCCTCAGGTCAGAACCCACACATGCCGATGATTAGGCGGAGAGCCGGCGGTGTGCCTCAGGTCAGAACCCACACATGACGATAATTAGGCGGAGAGCCGGCGGTGTGCCTCAGGTCAGAACCCACACATGCCGATAATTAGGCGGAGAGCCGGCGGTGTGCCTCAGGTCAGAACCCACACATGCCGATAATTAGGCGGAGAGCCGGCGGTGTGCCTCAGGTCAGAACCCACACATGCCGATAATTAGGCGGAGAGCCGGCGGTGTGCCTCAGGTCAGAACCCACATGCCGATGATTAGGCGGAGAGCCGGCGGTGTGCCTCAGGTCAGAACCCACACATGACGATAATTAGGCGGAGAGCCGGCGGTGTGCCTCAGGTCAGAACCCACACATGCCGATAATTAGGCGGAGAGCCGGCGGTGTGCCTCAGGTCAGAACCCACACATGCCGATAATTAGGCGGAGAGCCGGCGGTGTGCCTCAGGTCAGAACCCACACATGCCGATAATTAGGCGGAGAGCCGGCGGTGTGCCTCAGGTCAGAACCCACACATGCCGATGATTAGGCGGAGAGCCGGCGGTGTGCCTCAGGTCAGAACCCACACATGACGATAATTAGGCGGAGAGCCGGCGGTGTGCCTCAGGTCAGAACCCACACATGACGATAATTAGGCGGAGAGCCGGCGGTGTTCCTCAGGTCAGAACCCACACATGCCGATGATTAGGCGGAGAGCCGGCGGTGTGCCTCAGGTCAGAACCCACATGCCGATGATTAGGCGGAGAGCCGGCGGTGTGCCTCAGGTCAGAACCCACACATGCCGATAATTAGGCGGAGGGCCGGCGGTGTGCCTCAGGTCAGAACCCACACATGCCGATAATTAGGCGGAGAGCCGGCGGTGTGCCTCAGGTCAGAACCCACACATGCCGATAATTAGGCGGAGAGCCGGCGGTGTGCCTCAGGTCAGAACCCACACATGCCGATAATTAGGCGGAGAGCCGGCGGTGTGCCTCAGGTCAGAACCCACACATGCCGATAATTAGGCGGAGAGCCGGCGGTGTTCCTCAGGTCAGAACCCACACATGCCGATAATTAGGCGGAGAGCCGGCGGTGTGCCTCAGGTCAGAACCCACACATGCCGATAATTAGGCGGAGAGCCGGCGGTGTGCCTCAGGTCAGAACCCACACATGCCGATAATTAGGCGGAGAGCCGGCGGTGTGCCTCAGGTCAGAACCCACACATGCCGATAATTAGGCGGAGAGCCGGCGGTGTGCCTCAGGTCAGAACCCACACATGCCGATAATTAGGCGGAGAGCCGGCGGTGTGCCTCAGGTCAGAACCCACACATGCCGATAATTAGGCGGAGAGCCGGCGGTGTGCCTCAGGTCAGAACCCACACATGCCGATAATTAGGCGGAGAGCCGGCGGTGTGCCTCAGGTCAGAACCCACACATGCCGATAATTAGGCGGAGAGCCGGCGGTGTGCCTCAGGTCAGAACCCACACATGCCGATAATTAGGCGGAGAGCCGGCGGTGTGCCTCAGGTCAGAACCCACACATGCCGATAATTAGGCGGAGAGCCGGCGGTGTGCCTCAGGTCAGAACCCACACATGCCGATAATTAGGCGGAGAGCCGGCGGTGTGCCTCAGGTCAGAACCCACACATGCCGATAATTAGGCGGAGAGCCGGCGGTGTGCCTCAGGTCAGAACCCACATGCCGATAATTAGGCGGAGAGCCGGCGGTGTGCCTCAGGTCAGAACCCACACATGCCGATGATTAGGCGGAGAGCCGGCGGTGTGCCTCAGGTCAGAACCCACACATGCCGATAATTAGGCGGAGAGCCGGCGGTGTGCCTCAGGTCAGAACCCACACATGCCGATAATTAGGCGGAGAGCCGGCGGTGTGCCTCAGGTCAGAACCCACACATGCCGATAATTAGGCGGAGAGCCGGCGGTGTGCCTCAGGTCAGAACCCACACATGCCGATAATTAGGCGGAGAGCCGGCGGTGTGCCTCAGGTCAGAACCCACACATGCCGATAATTAGGCGGAGAGCCGGCGGTGTGCCTCAGGTCAGAACCCACACATGCCGATAATTAGGCGGAGAGCCGGCGGTGTGCCTCAGGTCAGAACCCACACATGCCGATAATTAGGCGGAGAGCCGGCGGTGTGCCTCAGGTCAGAACCCACACATGCCGATAATTAGGCGGAGAGCCGGCGGTGTGCCTCAGGTCAGAACCCACACATGCCGATAATTAGGCGGAGAGCCGGCGGTGTGCCTCAGGTCAGAACCCACACATGCCGATAATTAGGCGGAGAGCCGGCGGTGTGCCTCAGGTCAGAACCCACACATGCCGATAATTAGGCGGAGAGCCGGCGGTGTGCCTCAGGTCAGAACCCACACATGCCGATGATTAGGCGGAGAGCCGGCGGTGTGCCTCAGGTCAGAACCCACACATGACGATAATTAGGCGGAGAGCCGGCGGTGTGCCTCAGGTCAGAACCCACACATGCCGATAATTAGGCGGAGAGCCGGCGGTGTGCCTCAGGTCAGAACCCACACATGCCGATAATTAGGCGGAGAGCCGGCGGTGTGCCTCAGGTCAGAACCCACACATGCCGATAATTAGGCGGAGAGCCGGCGGTGTGCCTCAGGTCAGAACCCACACATGCCGATGATTAGGCGGAGAGCCGGCGGTGTGCCTCAGGTCAGAACCCACACATGACGATAATTAGGCGGAGAGCCGGCGGTGTGCCTCAGGTCAGAACCCACACATGCCGATAATTAGGCGGAGAGCCGGCGGTGTGCCTCAGGTCAGAACCCACACATGCCGATAATTAGGCGGAGAGCCGGCGGTGTGCCTCAGGTCAGAACCCACACATGCCGATAATTAGGCGGAGAGCCGGCGGTGTGCCTCAGGTCAGAACCCACACATGCCGATGATTAGGCGGAGAGCCGGCGGTGTGCCTCAGGTCAGAACCCACATGCCGATGATTAGGAGCCGGCGGTGTGCCTCAGGTCAGAACCCACACATGACGATAATTAGGCGGAGAGCCGGCGGTGTGCCTCAGGTCAGAACCCACACATGACGATAATTAGGCGGAGAGCCGGCGGTGTTCCTCAGGTCAGAACCCACACATGCCGATGATTAGGCGGAGAGCCGGCGGTGTGCCTCAGGTCAGAACCCACACATGCCGATGATTAGGCGGAGAGCCGGCGGTGTGCCTCAGGTCAGAACCCACACATGCCGATGATTAGGCGGAGAGCCGGCGGTGTGCCTCAGGTCAGAACCCACACATGACGATAATTAGGCGGAGAGCCGGCGGTGTGCCTCAGGTCAGAACCCACACATGCCGATAATTAGGCGGAGAGCCGGCGGTGTGCCTCAGGTCAGAACCCACACATGCCGATAATTAGGCGGAGAGCCGGCGGTGTGCCTCAGGTCAGAACCCACATGCCGATGATTAGGCGGAGAGCCGGCGGTGTGCCTCAGGTCAGAACCCACACATGCCGATGATTAGGCGGAGAGCCGGCGGTGTGCCTCAGGTCAGAACCCACACATGACGATAATTAGGCGGAGAGCCGGCGGTGTGCCTCAGGTCAGAACCCACACATGCCGATAATTAGGCGGAGAGCCGGCGGTGTGCCTCAGGTCAGAACCCACACATGCCGATGATTAGGCGGAGAGCCGGCGGTGTGCCTCAGGTCAGAACCCACACATGCCGATAATTAGGCGGAGAGCCGGCGGTGTGCCTCAGGTCAGAACCCACACATGCCGATAATTAGGCGGAGAGCCGGCGGTGTGCCTCAGGTCAGAACCCACACATGCCGATAATTAGGCGGAGAGCCGGCGGTGTGCCTCAGGTCAGAACCCACACATGCCGATAATTAGGCGGAGAGCCGGCGGTGTGCCTCAGGTCAGAACCCACACATGCCGATAATTAGGCGGAGAGCCGGCGGTGTGCCTCAGGTCAGAACCCACACATGCCGATGATTAGGCGGAGAGCCGGCGGTGTGCCTCAGGTCAGAACCCACACATGCCGATAATTAGGCGGAGAGCCGGCGGTGTGCCTCAGGTCAGAACCCACACATGCCGATAATTAGGCGGAGAGCCGGCGGTGTGCCTCAGGTCAGAACCCACACATGCCGATAATTAGGCGGAGAGCCGGCGGTGTGCCTCAGGTCAGAACCCACACATGCCGATGATTAGGCGGAGAGCCGGCGGTGTGCCTCAGGTCAGAACCCACACATGCCGATAATTAGGCGGAGAGCCGGCGGTGTGCCTCAGGTCAGAACCCACACATGCCGATAATTAGGCGGAGAGCCGGCGGTGTGCCTCAGGTCAGAACCCACACATGCCGATAATTAGGCGGAGAGCCGGCGGTGCCTCCGGGCCGAAGCCCACACATGCCGATAATTAGGCGGAGAGCCGGCGGTGTGCCTCAGGTCAGAACCCACACATGCCGATAATTAGGCGGAGAGCCGGCGGTGTGCCTCAGGTCAGAACCCACACATGCCGATAATTAGGCGGAGAGCCGGCGGTGTGCCTCAGGTCAGAACCCACACATGCCGATAATTAGGCGGAGAGCCGGCGGTGTGCCTCAGGTCAGAACCCACACATGCCGATAATTAGGCGGAGAGCCGGCGGTGTGCCTCAGGTCAGAACCCACACATGCCGATAATTAGGCGGAGAGCCGGCGGTGTGCCTCAGGTCAGAACCCACACATGCCGATAATTAGGCGGAGAGCCGGCGGTGTGCCTCTCGTGAGACCCCCCACATGCCGATAATTAGGCGGAGCCGGCGTTGTCTCAGGTCAGAACCCACACATGCCGATAATTAGGCGGAGAGCCGGCGGTGTGCCTCAGGTCAGAACCCACACATGCCGATAATTAGGCGGAGAGCCGGCGGTGTGCCTCAGGTCAGAACCCACATGCCGATAATTAGGCGGAGAGCCGGCGGTGTGCCTCAGGTCAGAACCCACACATGCCGATAATTAGGCGGAGAGCCGGCGGTGTGCCTCAGGTCAGAACCCACACATGCCGATAATTAGGCGGAGAGCCGGCGGTGTGCCTCAGGTCAGAACCCACACATGCCGATAATTAGGCGGAGAGCCGGCGGTGTGCCTCAGGTCAGAACCCACACATGCCGATAATTAGGCGGAGAGCCGGCGGTGTGCCTCAGGTCAGAACCCACACATGCCGATAATTAGGCGGAGAGCCGGCGGGTGTGCCTCAGGTCAGAACCCACACATGCCGATAATTAGGCGGAGAGCCGGCGGTGTGCCTCAGGTCAGAACCCACACATGCCGATAATTAGGCGGAGAGCCGGCGGTGTGCCTCAGGTCAGAACCCACACATGCCGATAATTAGGCGGAGAGCCGGCGGTGTGCCTCAGGTCAGAACCCACACATGCCGATAATTAGGCGGAGAGCCGGCGGTGTGCCTCAGGTCAGAACCCACACATGCCGATAATTAGGCGGAGAGCCGGCGGTGTGCCTCAGGTCAGAACCCACACATGCCGATGATTAGGCGGAGAGCCGGCGGTGTGCCTCAGGTCAGAACCCACACATGCCGATAATTAGGCGGAGAGCCGGCGGTGTGCCTCAGGTCAGAACCCACACATGCCGATAATTAGGCGGAGAGCCGGCGGTGTGCCTCAGGTCAGAACCCACACATGCCGATAATTAGGCGGAGAGCCGGCGGTGTGCCTCAGGTCAGAACCCACAAACATGCCGATAATTAGGCGGAGAGCCGGCGGTGTGCCTCAGGTCAGAACCCACACATGCCGATAATTAGGCGGAGAGCCGGCGGTGTGCCTCAGGTCAGAACCCACACATGCCGATAATTAGGCGGAGAGCCGGCGGTGTGCCTCAGGTCAGAACCCACACATGCCGATAATTAGGCGGAGAGCCGGCGGTGTGCCTCAGGTCAGAACCCACATTGCGAGAGCCGGCGGTGTGCCTCAGGTCAACCCACATGCCGATAATTAGGCGGAGAGCCGGCGGTGTGCCTCAGGTCAGAACCCACACATGCCGATAATTAGGCGGAGAGCCGGCGGTGTGCCTCAGGTCAGAACCCACACATGCCGATAATTAGGCGGAGAGCCGGCGGTGTGCCTCAGGTCAGAACCCACACATGCCGATAATTAGGCAGGCGGAGAGCCGGCGGTGTGCCTCAGGTCAGAACCCACACATGACGATAATTAGGCGGAGAGCCGGCGGTGTTCCTCAGGTCAGAACCCACACATGCCGATAATTAGGCGGAGAGCCGGCGGTGTGCCTCAGGTCAGAACCCACACATGCCGATGATTAGGCGGAGAGCCGGCGGTGTGCCTCAGGTCAGAACCCACACATGCCGATAATTAGGCGGAGAGCCGGCGGTGTGCCTCAGGTCAGAACCCACACATGCCGATGATTAGGCGGAGAGCCGGCGGTGTGCCTCAGGTCAGAACCCACACATGACGATAATTAGGCGGAGAGCCGGCGGTGTGCCTCAGGTCAGAACCCACACATGACGATAATTAGGCGGAGAGCCGGCGGTGTTCCTCAGGTCAGAACCCACACATGCCGATGATTAGGCGGAGAGCCGGCGGTGTGCCTCAGGTCAGAACCCACACATGCCGATGATTAGGCGGAGAGCCGGCGGTGTGCCTCAGGTCAGAACCCACACATGCCGATGATTGAATGGTAAACATCAGAAAAGCCGGTACGCCAATACATTACATTTTGTTCAGTTTGAGCCAATGCATTCATCACAAGTATTGCGCACATTGTTTCGCTCTGTCCCGTTGGAATAAGTTTAGTACCAAAGCATGCATGCTATGCTACGCCACCAATGGGTGAGGTCTTCCAAAATGTGCGCGGCAGGCGGCGGGCGGAAAATGTAGGTATTATAGGGCCAAGTTAGGTGCTAAAGTGAGAAATGATTCATCTTCATATGCATGCTACCGTTTTGTTATTTGTTCACTTCACGAGAAGGAATATCTTTTAAATTATTGTTGTAAGGTGTTGTATCCATTATTTGTGTTGCATGACAATATTATGTAGATTTGGTTTATAATGGTAGGCAAGCATGAAGAAATGTGAAGTAAAATTGTATACGGATATCATAAGCTATAGATCCAGTATATGCGTCAAGTCAGTCAGCTAGCATTATCTGAATTATATGGATCTGATATGGATCTATCTGTTCTGACTGACAAATGTGTGGGACAGACGACAAAGTTTGGGGGCAAATTTTTCAGTGAGTGGTCAACCACCGGCACTAGATACTCATCCTGCCGGAGGAAAGAAAAGCAAAAATACTACTGAATAACTAAGAATATGTCTACAGGCCGACAATGGAAGAACCCCTCCCGCTCTTTTTCAAGCATTTCGGCCGTAGTACTGGTTATCCAAAATAACAACCAAGCGACACCTTCCAGCTCTGTTCTTCCCTCAAATGATTTGTTGTAAAACTCTCCTTGTCAGCAATCTTGAAAATATATTTTGCGTTATTTGGACGAAAATATCGCATATAGAATCTATAATGACACAGAGGGACAAGTAGTTAACGAATTGTATCGAATATTTGTATATTGAATTCTAAAAACACTTTTGTCGTTCTTTATTTAGATTCCCTGTAATTATAGCGTATTCCGCTCAACTGGGACTGCATTGTCCGCACTGTGTCTGAGTGAAACACGTATATCGTGGGCTAAAGTACACCTATAGGATGGGCTAATGAAAATCTACATCATGGGCCCAATAGAGTTTGAGTGTTCCTACTGTTCAACACTGATGTACTGAAGGCAAAAACATTAGTAGGAAACTTGTTCTTTTTAACGTGACACTAATCTTTGTTCAATTTGTTTCTTCAATACTACATGGAAGAGATATAAAGCTGATTCCAGTTAATTAACCTAACCAGATGTGAACTCCTTGGCACAGACATGAATGAGGCACAAGCCCAATGCCATCTACTTGGAGCCCCATTCAATCGTCCGGTCAGTCCGACTCCCCCCCCCCCCCACACAAGCCAAGCAATGTCCATGGCGATGCTTGAATGCTTGTCGAAGACTCCTGGCGGTGTTTGTTTATGAGAACTAGTCTCGAAGGCAGATGGGTCCATAATCACGTCTCGAAAGCAGACGGGTCCATATTCACGTCTCGAAGACAGATGGGTTCATGATCACGTCTCGAAGATAGATGGGTTCATAATTACGTCTCCAATGCAAATGGGTCCATAGTCACGTCTCCAATGCAAATGGGTCGATAGTCACGTCTCGAAGGCAGATGGGTCTATCATCACGCATCGCTGTCACGCCTGGAGGCAGATCTGCCATGCCAACACTCTACGAGACGAGACGAGACGAGACGAGACGAGGCGAGACGAGACGAGACTTCCAACCTAAGCATGCTTTCTATTAATCAGCATAAGACGTCATTAGCGATGATGGACTAGCGAAGGCAAAATACCGGTGGGCTTTGGGGCTCCTTCTGCAAGCACAGGATCGGGCACCAAATCGCGAAAGCCGATGTAGACCGACCGTAACTGCGCTGCAGACCGACCGTAACTACGCTCTCCTAACAGTCAGTGAATATATGCATCTACTTGTAGCCAACCCTTGCAGAAGTGTGGAAATTGCAGAACGAAATAAAACCTATGTCGACAATTCCACACAGTGCATTTAAGTTTAAAATACCTCTTCATAATCGCAAGAGGAATCAAAAGCGGAAATAGTGCCACCAATTTCGCACAAGTGTGTTGAAAACAAATATATTTCAACCGAAGCTGGCTGCACTAGTTTGCAAATACCGTACTGATCTGCCGAGTACTGTGTGCTTTAGTGTTCGAAATAGGCCCAATTTTCTAAGCCCAGCCCGGCCCAAACCAGCGTCCATGAGGCGCGGACACTACGGGCTCGTCCAGGTTGCTATCGATGTTGCCTGTACTCAGCCAGGCCCAATCACAATATAGAAGATATTTATAGTAATGGCAAGCTTTCATGGTAACTTGTATCTGGTCTTGTAAGCCGTTATTTCCTATCTAAACTATCGGGGGTCTTTTGAAGTCCCCCTAAGGGTTTTTGCGGATAGCGAAGAATGGCGCGCGGCAGCTTGTCGAAACTTGGCTTACCTCTTCCCACCTCAATTTGACATTTTGTGTGAATATATTTTAGGTCCGCTCATCTACCGTCACCGAGTTAGTCAAGGTGAAGTGAGGTGATTTATGCAAATCATACCTACATCAATTTCGGTAGTTGGGACACTTATCTTTATTTACTTACCAAAATACCGAACTTAGGATCATTTCTTAACAGAAGGCCTTACATACATGACCGATGTGTAGGTTAGCATTCAATCTAACATGGCATATTTAACATGGCATAATAACAAAATTAACACGGCATAATAACAAAATTAACATGGCATATTCACAAAATTATCAGGTAGGATCTACCTACCTAATGTATCTTAACTGATACCCGTGGCAATTGACACCAAAGCAGATATCACACACTGCAAAGCGATTACAAATTACTCTGCTAAGATTATTTCATATAAGTGAGTCTTACCCATGAAAGCGTATATGTCCATACCCTACTGAGAGCACATTCGTACATGCATGCATTCTTCATAAAGAGATAGGTAGGTACGATGTCTACTTAGGGAAGTAAACATCTTTACCTGCTTGAGTAACGACTTTATCCATCATAATTTTCAAAGAAATTGCAATCTAATAAAATATATTAGCTCATATTCCAAAAACCTGACTGATCTTATCCTAACCTACCTATCGTACTTCTACCCCAGAGGTGTTGTTTTATATACTTTTAGGGGGAAAATGCCACCTCAATTTTGGCTTTGATCCCCAATAATTTCAACTTTTAACATGAGGCCTATGGAGTGTGCCCCAAATAAATTTCGTGCTCCACATTGCCTTCATGTATTTTCCCCTCCAATAATTCTTAGAAATAAAATCAACACAAATGCTCTACCCTGCTCTTTTCATAGCATGATGTCTTTAGACCTGAGAAATACTGTCGGCAGTTAGATAACAGTGGCATGCACTTGGATCATGCCTTCTGCTAATGTACTACCTCCCATACCTACCTCTCCACTGCTTGAAATGCTAACATCATTAAACAGTTTGAGCACATCACCTAAATAATGTAGGTAAAAACAGCTGGAACTTCCCCCCCTCCCACCCAAAATAACTTGGAATATACACTATCTTCCAGCCAATTATTTTCTTGGAGCATTAATGATTAAAACGGTGGTATAACTTCCGAACCATTGGAAGCACTTGACAATGATCCCTAATTCATCAAATTCCACCCATGTGAACAAGTGACTGTTTATTATTCCTCGGATCATTTTATGACTTCGAAACCAGACTAAAAGTCAGTAAAATGCATATTACGTGGCTGAAAATACAAACGCAAGAATTACGGACTAAATTCCAGGGTAAGAACATATGTCAAAACATCAACTTAGATATGTCACAATCCTCTTTTGCGTACTTTTCTTTGCAAGAATTACGATATGATGCAGAGCCGGCACAATGATAACTAAAGGAACTTTACAGCCCACCCAACAATCTTGAATTAGCTGACCATTTTTTCCAGCTATGTTAGCCAATGGAATACATTTCGACGGCCACGAACTTTTGCTTTCGAACTGCTTCCAATCCTGCTGGCCGCTTGCTGTCCATACTAACCCAGGTGTTTTTTTTAACCCATTTTGATGTACACGATACTTTGAATACGCAAGCTATAATAACCGCAGACATCTATTTGGATATGATGTAAGAAATATTCGTTAAGGTCGAACTTCGACCCTGTTCAAGCTATGTTTAGCATGCTTTCCTGGAGCAGGAACGCAGGAATTTCAAGTTAGCTTTGGCGAAAAATATGATGCCACTGATCTGTTCAAGGTAATTTGATCAATTGGGCCCATGCAAGATAAACAGCCGACCTTTGACATACGGGATAATACAATCGGTTTGTGAAAGCATTTCATTGTATGCGACGTCTCGGTAATTATGACTATTATTTAACATGCGCACCGGAGGGAGACGGAACCCACCCACTCCCTCCTGTGGTCCGATGATAAACGGACAGTAATATTGTAATGAAATCTTGTAGTTTTGTAAAACCTAATACTCGCATCGTGTACAAATTGTGAAATCCGTTAGTCGATTGTGGCATGGCCTGGCCACAGCATAGGCTTACCACAAGTCGCACGAATATAAAACTTCGTGGAAACACGCGCCCGATAGGGAACTGCGTGCTGTTGTGATCGACGGCCGGGTGCGCTGTACCGTGCGACCGTTAGGCGCGTGCATATTATGCTTTGAGTTGGTCACCTCCAACCTAAGAGAGGCGTGCACTAGGGCTGTTAAATTTGGTGGACGGGTAGCCAAACAAAGGGGCTATACGGGCATGTACAAGTTGTAGCGGTAAGTGAAGAGTAGCACGTGTCATGCGCTCAAGATTCGCTCGACACCCCAATTCTGTTTAACATGGGGCCGCGACTTCTTCAGACCAGAAACTCGACCGTCACATATTGGCGTCCAACTCGGCTCACATCGCACGGAACGGGGGATGTGTGACACCACGTGAATGTCCACAGTGTTGGTTGCCCTTTGGGCACACTTTCAGTGCATTCGGATCAACAAACTGCACGTGAGCGACATCGGTGTCATGAGAGGGCGGGTTGTGCCGAAATCATCTGCCATTAATTGGTTTAGTGTGTGAAGCAGGATTTTTTATGTCCGAATATGACCAATATTAGGGTGCCGAATCGGCTTGGTTTCAACCGGCATAGTTCGCGAACGACTGCAGTGGTTGACAGTGACCAACCGGTCCAGTGCATTGGACCGATCGACACGAAACCGACACTACGGTGTAGGCAAGACAATCTCCAAGTTTGACAGTGCAGACATTTTTGCCTCAAGTGACATGCGTACTCTGAGGGGTGAAGAGAAAAGGGGCCAGTTTTCACAGTTTTCCACGATTGTGTCTGGTGCTGGAAAACGGCTAAATGTGAAGATACGTTGCCTGTATCACTCGGTTCCATGTACCAGCTACACGTTTCTCATGGACCACTGGTATGTGCCTACCGCATGCCAGGGGTCAGCCATTGCGACGAGAGTGGTAAGTATCGTGACCTGTAAAACAGGCTCTGCTTCGCAGCCCATCAACGTCAGGCCCATTTTGGATGAAAAGTGGCAGACACGGATAGCCCCACATGTTGTGATTCCCACGATACCTTTAGATTGTCCTGATCGAAAATACTTTTCCTATGATCAAGGCTGCCCTAAAATTTTACCAAACATCATCTCCGACCTTCTCAGCTGGCTCATTGCATCGATGAATGGCCGGGTTTGCTGGAGCGAACATCAGCGGTTGAACATTCTTGCATGCGCAGGTGCCGCCACCCCAATCAAGCTACCGTGATAAGGATGTGATAGAATATAACTTACGCTGCATACCGGGAATTGCAGCTGTGTTAAAAGGGGTATGCAAATCAAGTTGAAAATGGCAGTGTAGATCAGATCAAATTAGGTCAGGTCAGATCAGGTCAGGCCAGGTTAGTTTACGTTATGCTGGGTTAGGTTAGGCTGAGTTAGGCTAGGCTAGGCTAGGTTAGGTTAGATTAGGCTATATTAAATTTCTATTCGGGCTACTTTAAAGTTCACTTCCAATTTTTGGATCTTCTTCTGGAGCTATCTTCCAAGTTTGAAGCTAACTTCCAAGTTTGGGATATTAGGGAAGAGTGGGGTAGCGAGCCCCCTTGAAGGACAAATCATCAGAACTCATAGTTGAAGCTTACCCTGTTTAATATTTTGATACTGGAGGGAAGCTTTGTCAATCCTGAATCGCTCCGCATGTGATGCGTCTCCAGTCATTTGGTTTCGCGCAAGACGTTTGAAAAAATACCTTACAAAGGGCCTCTTATCCCATGGGGTGGGTAAAGTGCCTTAGGCGAAAGCATATTAACCCGTTGCACTTGTAGTTCCTAGTATGACAGATCTTGCTCTGTTTCGGATGGAATCTATTCAGCCAAGTTTCATTCAATTCAGTTACATCCATTCCGACCATTGGGCACCAGAAGAGCGGCTCCGTCGAGTTCGGGCCGACCTCTAGGCCCTGGAACAGAGGCGACGTGTAGTTCGGGCCGACGGCTGAGCCCTGGAACAGAGGCGACGTGTAGTTCGGGCCGACGGCTGAGCCCTGGAACAGAGGCGACGTGTAGTTCGGGCCGACGGCTGAGCCCTGGAACAGAGGCGACGTGTAGTTTGTGCCGACGGCTGAGCCCTGGAACAGAGGCGACGTGTAGTTCGGGCCGACGGCTGAGCCCTGGAACAGAGGCGACGTGTAGTTCGGGCCGACGGCTGAGCCCTGGAACAGAGGCGACGTGTAGTTCGTGCCGACGGCTGAGCCCTGGAACAGAGGCGACGTGTAGTTCGTGCCAACGGCTGAGCCCTGGAACAGGGGCGACGTGTAGTTCGGCCCGACGGCTGAGCCCTGGAACAGAGGCGACGTGTAGTTCGGGCCGACGGCTGAGCCCTGGAACAGAGGCGACGTGTAGTTCGTGCCGACGGCTGAGCCCTGGAACAGAGGCGACGTGTAGTTCGTGCCGACGGCTGAGCCCTGGAACAGAGGCGACGTCGGACACGGGCCGATCACTGGGCCCCGGGACAGGGACGACATCGGGCTCGGGCCGACCGCTGGGCCCCGGGACAGGGACGACATCGGGCTCGGGCCGACCGCTGGGCCCCGGGACAGGGACGACATCGGGCTCGGGCCGATCACTGGGCCCCGGGACAGGGACGACATCGGGCTCGGGCCGACCGCTGGGCCCCAGGACAGGGACGACATCGGGCTCGGGCCGACCGCTGGGCCCCGGGACAGGGACGACATCGGGCTCGGGCCGACCACTGGGCCCCGGGACAGGGACGACATCGGGCTCGGGCCGACCGCTGGGCCCCGGGACAGGGACGACATCGGGCTCGGGCCGACCGCTGGGCCCCGGGACAGGGACGACATCGGGCTCGGGCCCGACAGGGACGAATCGGGCGGCCGACCCTGGGCCCCGGGACAGGGACGACATCGGGCTCGGGCCGACCGCTGGGCCCCGGGACAGGGACGACATCGGGCTCGGGCCGACCGCTGGGCCCCAGGACAGGGACGACATCGGGCTCGGGCCGACCGCTGGGCCCCCGAACCCAGGGAACGTCGAACTCTGGCCGATCGCCAGGCCCCCGAACCGAGGGAACGTCGAACTCGGGCCGATCGCCAGGCCCCGAGGACGACAGGGCCCGACCGCGGAACGTCGAACTCTGGCCGATCGCCAGGCCCCCGAACCCAGGGAACGTCGAACTCTGGCCGATCGCCAGGCCCGGAACAAAGGCGGCGTCTGGCTCGGGCTGACCGCTAGGCGCCGGAACTGAGGCGCCGTCGGAGGATGCCGCAGTCGGATCATCTTCTTATGTCGTACGCGCCGCCGCAGTCTTCATCAGTGAAGACCAAGTTGCATGGCCACAGCCCTGATGCTCTGAATCCATTCACGGCTCTTTTCATCGTTGCCGACTTCTTGAAAGTAACAGCGAAGATCTGCGGCACTTCATACTCCGTGACGCGGCAGTCAGGGTGCGACTGCATACATGAGTCTATTTCGGCGTTGTGTGCACTTTTGAGTTAAAATGATATGAACACAGTCACACCAAATGGATGCATTCTGTGTTATGCCCCACGGATTCTATGCGTGGCAGAAGGGTTAGTATGTACTCACCACTTTCTCGAGACATGCCGTTCATTTCAATCGATTTATGACCAGGGGTATTGTTTTATATACTTTTGAGGAGGCCATCAATATCAATCTCAAGTGCCACTCAATATTGGCTTAGCCCTACCCAATAATTTACATTTTTAACATGGAACCCTATATGAAGTGTGCCCCCAATCCATTTGGACCTGCCCATTGCCGTCGTGTATTTTGCCCCCCACCACCCACACATTATTTCCAGAATTAAGCACCCGTGCTTATGACTGGGGTGCCTATCGAGTATGACCAGATGCTTAGCAGCAAGCTAGCGTCGTACTTGTGCCAGAAAGCGGCGAAACCACTCCTTGAAGACCTCAGTGTCAGCCCATCCGGACTTGGCACAGGTCCCAAAGGAACCAGCTGGGGCACCGTTCATCATGGACGGGTTCACGCGCCGCGCGCCAAACACGATCAATGGCGGGAGATACTGACTGTCTGTCCTCCCTTAGCACTCGTCATGTCCCCGACCCTCTGATACCCTTCAAGGCGAGGATATTCCTGGGGACCTGTACTGTCGTCACGCCAGTCTCGTCCATGTCCCGCACTTCGAGTGGTCCATACCATTCTTGTCCTGCAAAGCTTTATATCGCGTTAAAGAAGCGGGTCCCTTGTGGACGGTTAAAACCGACAGCTCGTGCCGTACTAGGTGCCTCTGGCTTTCTAATTGAGATCCCTGGGTGGCGACTGAAGAATCCTTTGAACCAGTCCTTTCCTGCCATCCTACTGCACTTACAGAACCGGATCTTCAGCCCTAAATTGTTTGTAAACTTGAAGGCCACTCGACGAAGATCGACCGTTGTCAGTCCAAAGAGTAGCTTCCCATCATTTGTTTTCTTTCTAGATGAGGAGCTCTTCTTGAGCTAACTGAATGTCCTCAGCAGTAAATCCACCTAGCCTCACTTTCCCAGAACTTTCGGGTTGACCGTCCCAATGGCACGCAGGGTTCTTGGAGGAATGCTAAATTCCTTTGATATCCGACGCACTGGCTCCCGTTTCGCAGAGCTTCAAGTTTTCGCTGCAGATTTGCTTTCCCATAGGAGCCTTTTTGTGTTGTCCTTCCTCTCTTCCAAGGAATCCCTCATTGACCCTGACTACTTAAATTCACAAACCTTTAATTGCCTGTGGGGTACGACGCCTTATGGAGGGTAAGACGCTTCACATGGGGCGTTTTACGGTACAAAGACAGGGGCCTCTTAGCAAAAGGTCTTTGCAAAAATAATAGGCCAAATTGCTGTCTTAGCAAAAGAAATAGGCAAAAAGGCCTATTCATACGCACACTCAATTTTCAAAATTGAGACAAACATGCCGCACAATTGAGCTAGTACTAAACCAGGGCAAATTCCTGCGAAATCGCAATGAACTGCTATCGCATGTCAATCACTGCAGGCTAGCGGTGAAATACGATATCTATGAAAGGCATGTTCGCAGAAAATCATCCCAAAACACATAATTACATACCAGCTTCATGTGTTCGTACTGTCGCGCAGGGCCTCCTCTAACATATTAACTAGGTGTGATTCGCCCCACATTGTGCCGTGAAATCCCACCCAGTGGAGCGAAAAGTCCCACCTAGTCAAAAGGAGTTTCAATGGAGAAAACGGCCGAAAACAACTTTATTATATTTCTGGTAGCGGAAGTAATTTTTTTCCTTGGAACGCTTCATTTCTTTCAAGAACAAAAAATGGTAGCAAGTTGGCAGCACCTATACTGAGGTCAAAGCGACGAGGATGGCTCAAAGTAAAATGTTTCTGTAAAACATTTATGCTACAAAACCAGCAATTGGGTTTATCGCGGTGACGTGCCTAGGACTTGCGCTAAGTGGAGTGTGTGGGTGGGGGGGGGGGGCGGGTGAACGGATTTGGAGGGGGCCCACCTACCCCCATTTTGAAAAAGTCCCCGGATTTCGACCACTACTTTCTAAAAGGGGCTGATTATAATTTTTAAATCAAATAATCATTAACCAACTTAGCTGTCCTGTGGAGGGGGTCCAATCTACCACCATTGTTTATGAATCATCGGATTTCAACCCTAACTCCCCTTCACCCGGTTCCAAGGTTTTTCTGTATTCATTTGGAGCCCTCTACGCGAATTCTGGGGTTCCCAGCGCGATTTTGTTTAGCCCCAGCGCTATTTTTGGGGGGCACTGGCGCGAGTCTTGGGATCCCACACATCTCAGGAGGGAGGCGGCACTTGTCCTTCAGTACGCCACTGTGGCTGCTCAAGGAAGTTTTTTTAGGCCGATGGCACCCTTCAGAGTTGAAATCCTCTTTGGATGATTTTCTTTCAGGAACTGTTCTGAATTTACCGGTGCTGGGGTTGATTCCATGGAGTCTCGGTGTGATACTTTGGGGGTGGCGTTCTATTTTTATAACCCCCAGCACGATATTTGTGGCCTCGGTACAGTCCGATTCTTCGCACCGGGGCTTCCGGTGCGATTTTCTTTCAGTGCCCCGACACGTTTCTTTTCCGGTCACGACGGGTTTCTTGGGGGTCTTTGACGATATTTTTGAGCACGCTGAGTAACATTCCGGGTAAGAATATATATATATATATTTTTGTGGGGGGGGGGCAGCTGCGGTTTTTGGTGCCAGTGCGACGTTTCGACCTCCAGTGTTACTTTGAAAGGCTGCAACGCGACTTATTCTGGGTCCCAGTGCGATTTTTGGGGGCCCCGGCGTCATTTGTTGGGATCCCTAGCGCGAGTTCCCTAGTGAAAAAAATCACATGGGATTGGCATTTATTCTCCATGGGACATATGTGATCCCATATGTCCCATGGTGAAAAACCTGGATTGTCCCATGAGGGAAACCAAATCCGATCGAAATAGACAGAATCCCATGGAGAAACCAGAACAGTCCTATCATATAATTGGAACAGTTCCATATAGCACACAGGAACCCCGTTCCTACTTTTAGGAGTCCGAGCCCTCAGGCATCCAGGAGGCTTCCCCTTTTTAGGCAACCGTCCCCAGCTGAGATCATAGCGAGTACATTCCACAAGTAAATGGTTCACGGTCAGACGTACATTGCACGAGGAGCAGATTGGTGGCTGAGAACGGTCAAAAAGATGACTGTGGGTGAATCGAGTGTGGCCTGAGCGGAGACGGGCCAAAATTACTTCGTGTTCTGGGCTGCACTGGTTGGACGTAGACCATGGGGCTAGGATAGGCTTGATGTGGTAAAGATGGTCATAGTGATTGTCTCGCCATTTGTTTTGAAGGTATGTTGAGAAGCACAGCTTGGTTTGATGCAAGGCATCTGCAAGTGCTTGGAATGTGCTTATAGTGCATCTGCTAATGACTTAGAGGTATTGGAAGGTTAGCAGCTTCATTTGCTAGTTGGTCAGTTTTTGTATTCCCTGGGATACCGGAATGGCCGAGTATCCAGAGGGAGACAACGTTTTGCCCGCATGGTAGGGAGAGGAGGATGCTAATAATGTCATAGACACCAGGGTGTCTAATGTTGGATGTCTTCCAGTCGCTGGAGGGCCTGGAAATATGATTTAGAGTTGGTGCAACTAATACTTTGTATAATTTTTATCCGTTTTATATGGATCAGAACACTTCTGATGAAAAATAATTCGGCTGAGAACACAGTCGTATAGTCAGGTAGCCTGGTGGAGTAGTTGTAGCTTGGGCCAACAGCAGCAGCACCAACTTTAGTACCGTGGTTGGAGCCATCAGTATAGAAGAATTCGTAATCGGTGTGCTCACCTTTATATTTCCAAAAAAGTAGCCTTTATTTCAACATCAGTTATTTGGGATTTGCTTACCTCAAAAAGAAAAGAAATTGAGGGTGCGCTGTGCAACCAAAAAGGGAATAATGGGGTGTAGTTGCGATGGAAGGCACTGGCATATCTAGCATTAACCTAGCTTTTTCAATAACGATGGCCAAGGTGCTAAGGGGTTACGTGGTGTTACCCTGTTGTAGACGTAGTTAGGACTAATTGCTGGGTGGGTTGGGTCAATTTGAGTGCTCGCGGCCTTGTAAAAATACCTGAGAATGATGAATAGACGACGGTCTCCCAAAGAGGGTAGGGTGGTATGTTTGCATTGCTAGAATTAGTGTAGTTTTAAATGCGCCAGTAATGATTCTGAGGCAGGAAGATTTAATAGTGTCGAGCCGTTTGCTAAGAGAAGAGCATGCCATTGAAGAAAAAAAACAATTGTATTAGTGGATTGAGCGTAATAGAGCTCTGTAAAGAGTGCTTAGTGTCTTACGGTCAGATCCCCAGGTGCGGCCGAACAAACATTTAAGTATATTTACACGGGTCAAACATCAGCTTCGTACTTCTTCTATGTGTTTCTGGCACGTCAAGCGGCTATCAAGAGTAATTCCTAGGAATGTATGTGAAGTGACTACGGGAACAGGATGGCCATCTAATTGAAAAGCTAAAGGGTTTCTAGTTATAGCACGGCGCTTGAAAATAAATGTTGCTGACTTCGGAGCAGAAAGGAAAAAGCCACACTTTCTACACCACTGAAGACAACGACACAAGGCGGCCTGTAATATGGAGAACGACCGACTAACTGTGGTATGGGAGCACCACAGGGCGATATCATGAGCGAATATGGAGTAATGTACCGATGGGAAATCCAGCGCTATATCACACAAAATATCATTGATGGCAACAAGAAATAGGGTGGGAGACACTACGCTGCCCTGTGAAAGGCCGTGGTCGAGTTCATGTGGTTCGGAGGTTATGGACTGGCAGCGTACTTTAAACGTGCGTTCTTTTAGAAAATGGTTAAGGAAATTTACCAAGTTCCCCTTTATTCCGAGTTTGTGTAATTTTGCAAGTATTATGCCTCGGTGCACCTTATTAAATGCCGCGGTGGGGTCTAGGAAAACCGCTGCCGTAGCTTAGCGGTTTGCAAAGCCCTTTTAGACAGAGGATACTAAACGAACTATGTTTGTTGCTGTGTTATGTGACTTTCGGAAGCCACTTTGGAATGGGCATAACTTTTTTTTTCGTTTCGAGGAATTGTCGAAGGCGTCTGGTTACCATACGCTGAACTATTTTGCAGGCGCAGTTTGTGAGCGAAATTGGACGGTTGGATTTGGGGAAGAAAGTAACTTTTCCTGCTTTTCTTATTGGGATAATGATGCTATTCAGCCATTCATCGGGGAATGTGTGTTGTTCCCATAAGTCGTTAAAAGACAAAAAGTGACACAAATTGAGCTACGACAGCTTTGTAGAGACACTATAGGGCATGCCATTGGGGCCTCTGGCTGCACCATTGCTTCGTTCCAGAGAAAGTTTCAGCTCTCTTAAAGTAAAGGGGACGTTGTAAATTTCATTATTCGAAGAAGTAAAGTCTAAGCGTTCTATGTTCATGTTCAGTACAGTATTAACTGCAAGGAGGGTAAATATTTTGAGATAGCTGAAAAGCAATTGGCGTACGCGTTTGTTACGTCCCTTCAGTGGCATGAATGACATCTCCTACTCGGAGCTGGGGAAAAGCACGAAAATACGAGTGACGGAAAGTAAAGGATCGAATGCATTGCCATATTTTAATTAATGGTGCAAATCTGCTACAAGAAGATGCGAAATCCTGCCAAGTCCTTTGCTTTTCGAATTGCAGGATTTCGAAGCTCACATATGCATTTTTGACATTGACTCAAGGCTCTTTTGCGTCGTGCCTTTGCCCTTTGGTAGCGATTGTTCCACCAGAGGACGTTTGAGGGACGCGGATTGGTGGACCTGGAAGAATCTGGGCGGGGCAAGGCTGCATTGGCCGCAGACCTGACGTGATCTAAGAAGGAGTCCATGTTTGGGAGATGGTCTATCTGTATACATTGAGTTAGAGGATTGTTGAAAATATTCCAATCAGCAAAGTTTACCTTCCAAGAAGTGTTAGGTAAAGGGTTAGGCGATGAGATTCGACTCGTCAGGGTTACAGTAATTGGGAAATGATCGGAGAATAATGGATCGGATGAGACAGACCAATGGAACCTGGGGGCTAACTGGGCCGAGGCAAGGGATAGATCGATCACCGACGTTGTGTGACGGCTCGAGCTTAAGAATGTGTCAGAGCCGTCATTTAGATAGCTCAGATATTATTTTTTCCAGTACTTTTTCCAGTATGCGGCCACGGGCCGACGTCCGCTCGCTGCCCCACATAGTGTGGTGGGCATTGAAATCGCCAAGAATTAAACATGAACCCGAAATCTGCCCAAATAGACCATCAATGTTGGATTTTGTGACACTAGTGGAATTTCGGGGTAGATAGACGGAAAGCACAGTAAATTGTAATCTGTTAACCTGGATGTGCGCTCCCACAACATTCAAAGGTGTGTTAAAGCTAATTTGGCGTTGAGGATATTGATTCGAAACATACAGTGCTACTCCTCCTTGTGTATGTTCAGAGTTTACGTTGTGTTGGTACATAGTGTAGCCTCTTACTGAGAAAGTATATTTGTCGTTGTCCAGAAGGTGAGTTCCTTGTATCCCTGCAATAGCTGGTGTGCTCTTTAGCATCAATTCTTTGAATTCGGAGCAATGCGGCGGTAAGCCGCTGACGTTCCACTGTAAAATGCTCATCACTGTTCGTCAAGGCCGGCCCTGGAAGCCGAAATATCCTCTACAAGGGCACGCCTAATGACGGATGGTGGAAGGGTGGGGTTTGCTCCATCGCTACGACTGGGAGGAGCAAGACGGTAGCTACGGCACAGGGTATGAGGTGTGTCGGGTGAGGTCGGATCAGAGTGTCCTCTGTCGACAACGTACCGGTCGGGACCCGTCGAGTGGGATTCGCTCGAGTCTGTGTCAGACGACTCATTGCGGGTTACCTGCTTGGTTCGGTGGGTTTTCCTGCACAGTGGTTTGTTTTCCACTCTGTGGTTGGGGGAAGGACGAGCTTGACGAGTCTTTTGGGCCCTGCTTTCCTGTTTCCTCATGGGCCGTGGGTGTTATAAGTGGTGGCTCCTTGCCCACCCGTTCCGCTATGCCTGACGGAGAGACCACTGGGTCGACTACTGGAGCAGTCTCTTTCCGGGACGTTTTCTGTCGAGGGCCGTTGATGGCCCTTTGAGGATGGTAGTTAGCCGACTGAGCCATGTTTGGAAGATAATTTCCTCCGATTCCTCCACCCCTGTTGGCTTCAGCTGGTGTCGGCCAAAAGTCTGTCGGTGTAGAGGGGGGGTGGGAGCGGGGTGGGGGGGGGTGTCACCCCCGAAGCGTCTGTGCAGTTTTTCGCACTCATAGTGCCACCGAGGACACTCTCGAGACCATACCGGGTGCGGTCCCTGACAGCCAGCGCACAGATAGGTGGAATCATCGCAATCGGGGGTGAGGTGTCGCTGTGCACACATGCTCCACATGCGGGGTTTCGTGAACGGCACGATCTTACCACGTGTCCATACCTTTGACATTTGGCGCAACGCATCGGTTTGGGGACGTGCGGCCTCACATCGTATCTCAGGTGGCCGGCGTACATGTAGTGTCCATGACTCACACATGCGCCAGCTCTGCTTTTCGATGGTCGCCACAACGTCGACCCCGCGGTGGGAGCGCCGGGAGTGGCTGAGATGCAACATATTGGCTGACCTTGCGAAAATGCCTCATAAATAAATGTCAATTATCGTTTGTTTGTCTTTCAAAATATGCGTGTCGTACATCGTTTCATCCGGATTCCATGGACGTGCTCTGGGAAGACCAGTGGGGTTTATGCTGGTTCATAAATTCCACTGGGGTCTGGGTTTCCCCACTGGGATTTCCCAGTGGGAATCCGTGGAGGATTCATACTGGGAAAAGTATAAAATACCTAGGATTCTGTGTAGGAATCCCACGGTGGATTCCCATACGGAACCGCATGTGATTGGGAACCCACACGATTGTCCCATGGGGAATGTTTCATATCCTGAAAAGGACAATCCGATACAATTTGATGGGTCAATCCCATGCGATTTTTCACTAGGGATATACACTTATTTATTTTCCGCTAAACGTTCAGCGACCTTGGCACGTTTTTAGGGGCCCAGCACGTTTTGGGGGCCTTTGGTGCGATTGTTGGGGCACTAGAGTGATTGATCAAGTAAGGATTGTTTTTTTCCTTTCCACGGCTTCGTGTTTTTGGGTGGGGTAGGGTGGGGGGACCCCCTAGTGAAAAAGTCCTACAGGATTCTCAGAAAATCCCCACGATCCTACAGGATCCTGTACATTTCCGCAGACACTCCTGCACAGACATGCGATACTGCAGGACAACCCTGCAGGATTTGAGAAATATAGAAAACTGTCCTACAGGATTGTAATGTCGTGCATGACTGTCCTGCAGGATTCCAATGACATGCATGACTGTCCTGCAGGATTTTACAGATATCTATTCAGGTCCGTCTTAAAGGTTTGATGTGATGCAGTTATCAGTGACATATCTGGGGAGGGGAGCTGGGAGCATGTGCTACCGCCCCATGGAAGCTGGCGCCCCTTCGGCCGGGAAGAGGCGCCCCTCCGAGAAGGTTTGAGTGCATGGCTACTGTACATGATCATGTGGTTTATTGTGCAGAATTCTGACAATAATCATGCAAGATCCTTCACAAAACCATGAAGGGTCGTGTACAATTCAGGTACAGGATGCTGTGTGCAAGGGCGTCGCCACCGGGGTGGGGGGGGGGGCAGGGGGGCGATCGCCCCCCTGCCGTGAAACTGGGGGGGAGGCGCCGCCCCCTGAAATTTGAGGAGATCCCCATCCACAAATGCACAGCAAAAAAGGTGAGCAAGGAAGCCGATGGGACAGAAGATCATACTGTCAATGAGGCCTCAAGACTGACGAGGCCCCCAGGAAATATAATCAGGTCTCTATAAGAGACGTAGAACAGAGATTGGAAGGAGGCCCCCAGGACGAAAAGGAGGCACCCATGACGAAAAGGAGGCCCCAAGACGTAGAACAGAGATTAGGAGGAGTCCCCCAGGAAGAAAAGGAGGCCCCCAGGACGAAAAGGAGGCCCCCAGGACGAAAAGGAGGCCCCCAGGACGAAAAGGAGGCCCCAGGACGAAAAGGAGGCCCCAATACGTAGAACAGAGGTTGAGAGGAGGCCCCCAGGACGAAAAGGAGGCCCCCAGGACGAAAGGAATGCACCCAAGGACAAAAAGGAGGCCCCCCAAGACGTAGAACAGAGATTGGGATGAGGTCCCCAGGACGAAAAGGAGGCCCCCAGGACGAAAAGGAGGCCCCTAAGACGTAGAACAGAGATTGGGAGGTGGGCCCCAGGACGAAAAGGAGGCCCCCAGGACGAAAAGGATGCCCCCAGGACGCAAAGGAGGCCCCCAAGACGTAGAACAGAGATTGGGAGGAGGACCCCATGACTAAAAGGAGGCCCCCAGGACGAAAAGGAGGCCCCCAGAACGAAAGGGATGCACCCAAGGACAAAAAGGAGGCCCCCAAGACGTAGAACAGAGATTGGGATGAGGTCCTCAGGACGAAAAGAAGGCCCCCAGGACGAAAAGGAGGCATCCAGAACGAAAAGGAGGCCCCGAAGACGAAAAGGAGGCCCCTAAGACGTAGAACAGAGATTGGGAGGTGGCCCTCATGACGAAAAGGAGGCCCCCAAGACGAAAAGGAGGTCCCCAGGACAAAAGGAGGCCCCCAGGACTAAAAGGAGGTCCCCAGGACGAAAAGGATGCCCCCGTGACGCAAAGGAGGCCCCCAAGACGTAGAACAGATATTGGGATGAGGCCCCCAGGACGAAAAGGAGGCCCCAAGACGTAGAACAGAGATTGGGAGGTGGGCCCCAGGACGAAAAGGAGGCCCCAAGACGTAGAACAGAGATTGGGAGGAGGCCCCCAGGATGGAAAGGGGGCCCCAGGACGAAAAGGAGGTCCCCAGGACGAAAAGGAAGCCCCAAGACGCAGAACAGAGATTTGGAGGAGGCCCCCAGGACCAAAAGGGGGCACCCAGGACGAAGAGGATGGCCCAGGACGAAAAGGAGGCCCCCAGGACGAAAAGGATGCACCCAAGGACGAAAAGGATGCTCCCAAGACGTAGAACAGGGATTTGGATGAGGTCCCCAGGACGAAAAGGAGGCACCCAGGACGAAAAGGAGGCCCCTAAGACGTAGAACAGAGATTGTGAGGTGGCCCCCATGACGAAAAGGAGGCACCCAGGACGAAAAGGAGGCCCCTAAGACGTAGAACAGAGATTGTGAGGTGGCCCCCAGGACGAAAAGGAGGCCCCCAGGACGAAAAGGATGCCCCCAGGACGCAAAGGAAGCACCCAAGACGTAGAACAGAGATTGGGAGGAGGCCCGCAGGACTAAAAGGAGGCCCCAGGAGGAAAAAGAGACCCCCAGAACGAAAAGGATGCACCTAAGGACGAAAAGGAGGCCCCTAAGACGTAGAACAGAGATTGGGAGGTAGCCCCCAGGATGAAAAGGAGGCCCCAGGACGAAAAGGAGGCCCCCAGTACGAAAAGGAGGCCCTCAGGACGGAAAGGATGCCACCGATACGGGCAAGAAGCCACCCAAGTTAGACGAAAAGGCTTCCGATGGGTGGCAGGATAGTCTTAATTTGGAAAACCAGGCCCCCAAAACGGAAGAGGATGCCCCTGCAATATAAAATTAAGACATGATAGGGGAGATTTCTCCGGACACATTAGGGGCCCCAAGACGGGTAAGGTCTCCGCAGGAATGAGAGAAGGCCACCGAGACCAGCCAGATGAGGCCCATATTTTGGAAGAGGAGGACCCTAGAAGAGAAAATCTAGGACTAGGACGCAAAAGCACCCTGCTAAGAGGATAATGAGGCTCCAAACACAGATAAGGAGGCCCCCATGACGTGAGAGGAGGCCCATAATTTAAAAAAGGAGTCACCTAGGAGAGGGTAGGAGTCCCCAGAAATCAAGAGAGTGTCAAAAATGGCACGGAGGAAACCGGGATTGCATAGGAGGCCCCAACACCGGAAAGGAGGCCACAGAATACGAGAGGAGGCCCTAAGACGGAAAAGGAAGCCAGTGGATATGAGATGAGGTTTCGGAGACGCAAAAGCAAGCCCCAAACAGGTGAGGTTCCACCGAGATAGAAAAGGACGATCCAGAGACGTGGCAAGAGGCACCTAATTGGGAAGAGAACGACACAAGATTGGAAATGAAACCCCATGATGAACGAGGAGGCCCCTAAAATAGGAGAGAAAGGCCATTGGATAAGAGAAATGGCTCCCAGGCGGAAAAGAAGGCTCGAAGACGGCTAAGAAGGTCCCCGGGAAATAACAAGGCCACTAAGATAGGAAAGGTTGCCAGTAATTTGGCAGAGGAGGCGCCTGGGAGAGAAGAGGAGTCCACCAGGAGATAAGAGACCACCCCTAAGATGGGTAAAGATCGAATCCACACGCAGAGCAGGAGGCCCCAAGACGTGAGAGGAGGCCCCTAATTTGAAAAAGAAGGTCTCTAGAAGAGAAATGAGGCATCTGCCGGACTCGAGAGGAGTCCCTCAAGAAGGAGTAGGTCTCCAGGACCAAATGAGACCCCGAAAACCGGAAAGAGTTCCCAGGAAATGAGAGGAGGCCGTTAAGATGGGAGTGGTAGCAGGTATGGAAGAGGTGAGGTTTCCAAAATTGAAGATCCCTCAAAACGGGTAAGGCTTTGCCAGGATAAAGGAGGAGCCCCACGAGGCGTGGCAGGAGGCTCCTAATTTGGCAGAGAATGCCCCTCGAAGATGAGAGGAAGCCCCATGCCTTGTTAAAGGGTCCCCAGAATGCAAGAGGAAGCCCTCCAAGACGGGAGAGGAGGACCATTGAATATGGAGGAGGGTAGGACACACAAGGAGACGTCGAAAACCAGTAAAAGGCTCTAGGAAATGAGACGAGGCCCTTAAGACGCGACAGGAGGCCTATAATTTGCAAGAAGAAACCATTAAGAAATAGTAGGAGTCATGTCTGGGTACTTTAAAATCACGATATGGGCCCCAAAAGATCCGGCGGGGCCCCCGCAAATTATGCTGAGCCTGGGGTACCACAAATTCACGCCCGGACCACGACAATCATGCCAGGGGCACGACAGGTCGTACCGTGCCCCAACAGTCTGATTGGGACCAAAACAAATGAAGCCGGAGCAACGAAAAACAATCCGGACATGGATAATCCCTTTGGGGACCAAACAATGACGCCAAAAGCCCCCAAAGCGCATTGGACCCCCCAAAAGTGTCGAGCCTGCTATAGCTCGCGCTAGGGATCGAAGAAAATGACGTCGGGGCCCAAAAGATCACATTGGACTAAAAAAAAGTCCCGTCGCAGCCCTTGAAAATCACACTGGAGGCCCAGAAGGTCGCACCGGGGCCCCAAAAGTTGCAGCTGCCCCAAAAATCAATCCGTAATCGGAATGTCACTCTGGGACAAAAAAAAACTCCTTCAGTGGCCGCAGTGCTATATCAAAGGGGCAAATGCCCCCTCCATCCTGAGAGGGATAAGCTCCCAAGAATCGTGCCGGGGCCTCAAAAATCGCGCTGGGACCACCAATATTCGCGTCGGTTCACCAGAATTCGCGTATGGGTCTCCAAATAAATACGGCGAGCCCCGGAAAACTCGCTCCGAGGCCCGAAAAATTGCAACAGGAACCGCCAAAATCGCGTTGGGGCCACACCTAAATACAACGCGTCCCACAAACTCGAACCAGGCACCTCAAATATCGCGCTCGGAACCCACAATTCCCATCGGTAGTCCCGTCGAGGCTCTCAAAATTGGCGTTTAGGGCCACACGTAAGCACAGTGTAACCACAAACACCGGATCGGTATCCGAAAAAATCAAGCTGGAGCCCTCCAAAATGAGGAGGGATTCCAACAACTAAATGCCCAGGTTAAAAAAATGGCTCTGGAGCACCGAACATATTATCAGATGCCTTCACAAATTGCGTACGGCACCGAAAAACAAACCGGATCTCGAACAATCGAGGTGGGATACAAAAACATGGCGCCAAGGGCTCGAGAAATCAGGCCGGGATTCGGACTTTTAAAAAATCAGAAAGGCTTCACAAAAATCGTATTGAGCCCAGAAAACTGGGGTTGGGTCTCCGGAACCACGCGCCTGGGCGCGATAAGCCTCTCTGGGACCTAGAAACATCGTACCGAGGCCCCAAAATTGTACTGGGGCCCCACAACTGTGCGTCAGAAGCCCAAAATAGACACATCGGGACCCTAAGAGCACAGCGGGGGCCGAAAATACAACTGGCCCTCCAAAGCGACAGAGTCTCACAAGAAGCGACAGGGCCTTAACACATGCGTTGCAGCCATAAATATACATACCGGGAGGTCTAAAAAATACACCGGAAGCTCTCAAGGCACACAGGGGTCATGATAACGCACAAGGGTCTGAAAAAGTGGTTGAGGCCGCAAAAGGCAACATGGTTCCAAAACAAACAAAAAGACCGGGCGCTAAATAAACACATCGGGGTCTTCGAAAACGCCCAGACACGTCAAAAAAAAACTTCTGTGCGCAAAAATGCAAACAAACCCTAAAACGAGCAGGGGGTCCGAAAATGTTTCAGGCCCCTAACAAAAATGGATTGGAGCCATAATACACAATCATAGAGCAAGAAAGACGCAATGGGTCCAAAAAAGAATGCTGAGGCAGGGCCTCGGTTCGGTAGCCAATCTGGGAGGATAGCAGCAAAGATATGAAGTGCATCAAACCTCAGCGGAAACCGCATTTCATAACTACCAGAAAATGTGGGAAGTAGGAAACTAATGATCGAATTTAATCAATCGACTTTTCGCAGCGAACGCCCATACGAAGCATTGCATCACGTCAAATATGGCGCAAGTGTATCATGTGGCAGCAATTAGCAAAACGCAGAAGGCCTCGCAGAGGCCGTGGCATCGCACGAAGTGTGGCGAATGCACCGAATACGAAAGATGGGTGTGCACGTGCACTGACGTTGCCGTCGTGGCGACCGGGTGCGATGAGCTGGAATGCCTGAAATTGTGAAATTTTGTATTTTAAAGTGGTGGGTAATACATTTTAAATTGAAGTTCTGGGCCTAATACATCTTCGAAACACTGCTCGTTTTAGGGCTTTGTTGCTTTTTTGTACACCGAGTGTGTTTTACGTGGCAGGGCGTTTTCGAAGATCCTGATGTGTTTATTTAGCTCCCGGTCGTTTTGTACGTTTTGGAACCATGTTGTCTTTTGTGGCCCGGCCTCTTTTTCAGGCCCTTGTGCGTTCTCATGGCCCCTGTGCGCCTTGCGAGCTTGCAGTGTATTTTTTTTAGAGCTCCCGGCATGTTTATTTAGGGCTGCAACGGATGTTTTAAGGCCCTATCGCTTTTTGGGAGACTCGATGCGCTTTGGAAGGTTAGTTGTATTTTCGGGCACCGTTGTACTCTTAGGGTCCGGCTGTGTATATTTGGGGCTTCTGATGCACATTTGTGGGGCCCCAGTACGATTTTGGGGCTTCGGTGTGATTTTTATGGGTCCCAGCGCGACTTATCGCGCCCAGGCGCGTGGTTCCGGAGACCCAAAGCCAGCTTTCTGTGCTCAACGCGATTTTTTGTGGATCTGTTCTGGGTTTTTATGTCCGAATCCCGGCCTGATTTTTCGAGCCTCTGGCGCCATGTTTTTGCATCTCACCTCGATTTTTCGAGATCCGGCATGCTTTTCGGTGCCATACGCAATTTTTGAAGGCATGTGGAAAAAAATGTTCGGTGCTCCAGAGCCATTTTCCTGATCCGGACATTTATTTGTTGGAATCTCTCCTTTTTTGGAGGGCTCCAGCTTGAATTTTTGGGATACCGATCCGGTTTTGTGGTATAGGTGTAATTTCAGCAGTGTGAGGTAACTTCTCAAGGTACCAAAAGAAAACCTTAGAACTGGGTGGTCGAGTTAGGGTTGAAATCCGACCAATCAGAAACCATAGTGGTAGATTAGGCCCCTCCACAGGACAATTTAGTTGATAACTAATTATATTATTTCGAAATGTCCCCTTTGACAAAATAGCGGTCGAAATCCAAGGACTTTTTAATGGGCGTAGGTGCCTCCCCGCTCCCCTGCAAATCCGTTTGCCCCCTCCTGCTTGACGCAAATATAGGTACCCCACTGGTCCCTCAATAATTTTCCGAAACATACGCTCATGGGGCAAAACCAACATTGAGGGGACAAATTACCTCTCACAAGCATACAATACAACATCCATGCCCCATATCAAATGGGATGAATGATGTTTTTAAGTGCATTTTCTTCCAACAAACTTCTTTTCTGTTATTACAGCCTGCATGATTAGAGCTTCCCAGCTTCCATACCTTCTCAGTCATTTACAAAACGGTACAGCACAGCGAAAACGATGGGCGTAACGGCGTGGAATTTGAAGGTTTGGATTATGTATGCACTGACATTGTTGCATTGTTGCATTGTCATTTATGCATTGCTGTTCAATGCTTGTTCTTGCCGTGAATTTATTCGCTGAGGATATATTTTAGCTCGTGTGACAGTTGCCTTGCAGCCAGCACCAAATGTTATACAAATAAACAAAGTCCTAAGATGGCGCTCAGAAAACCAATGCAATCCACTTCTCGTTGTCACCTTTGCGAAATTGTCGTCCTATGACTGTGAAATGATCGTTCAAGCTTTGCTTATGGCATCAAGCTGGTGGGAATAAATAACAGTAGTGATGAATCTAGCTATATTCAGTTAGACTTGGAGGACTTAAAAGTGGGTTGATCAATGGCAGATATCTGTAAGATATGCTTAGCACCAGCCCCGCCAGTTCGCTGTAATCTAGAGGCCAGCGGGACGATTCGAGAAAGCATTGAGACGTTGGTTTGTTTTGGCACTTATGTATTTATCCAAATATTACTTATTTATACCCTGGTATGACCCAGTTTTCAGCGAAAATTATTAGTGCTATTGCGTTTTGAGTAAATGATGCACCATGCCAAGAACAAACAAAACACCAATATCAAATCATGTTCCCCATTCTCGAACCATAGTAAGAGCCTGAAAACAATATGAGACCATAACACAATGGAGGCCCCCTTTCGGGGAACAGGAGGCCCCCTTCCGACCTTGCCCCCCCCTGGAAGAATTTCGTGGCGACGCCACTGGCTGTGTGATTGACATGCAGGATCAAGCAGAATTTATGTGCAGGATGCAACAAAATTTATGTGCAGGACCCTGTAGGATTTATGTTCAGGAACGTGGGTCGGCAGGGACGAGACACGGTCGTCTGGCGAAATACAACACTGGCCGTGGGTCGGCAGGGACGAGACACGGCCGTCTGGTGAAATACAACACTGGCCGTGGGTCGGCAGGGACGAGACACGGCGGTCTGGTGAAATACAACACTGGCCGTGGGTCGGCAGGGACGAGACACGGTCGTCTGGCGAAATACAACACCGGCCGTGGGTCGGCAGGGACGAGATACCACCGTCTCGTGAAATACAACACCGGCCGTGGGTCGGCAGGGACGAGACACCACCGTCTCGTGAAATACAACACCGGCCGTGGGTCGGCAGGGACGAGACACGGCGGTCTGGTGAAATACAACACCGGCCGTGGGTCGGCAGGGACGAGACACGGCGGTCTGGTGAAATACAACACCGGCCGTGGGTCGGCAGGGACGAGACACGGCGGTCTGGTGAAATACAACACTGGCCGTGGGTCGGCAGGGACGAGACACGGTCGTCTGGCGAAATACAACACCGGCCGTGGGTCGGCAGGGACGAGACACCACCGTCTCGTGAAATACAACACCGGCCGTGGGTCGGCAGGGACGAGACACGGCGGTCTGGTGAAATACAACACTGGTCGTGGGTCGGCAGGGACGAGACACGGCGGTCTGGTGAAATACAACACTGGTCGTGGGTCGGCAGGGACGAGACACGGCGGTCTGGTGAAATACAACACTGGTCGTGGGTCGGCAGGGACGAGACACGGCGGTCTGGTGAAATACAACACTGGTCGTGGGTCGGCAGGAACGAGACACCACCATCTCGCACCTCGTGCGAGCCTGTCTAGGTTTTCGTGGTGGTTGTTATCTTCGCGACGTGGTTGGATCACATAACGCCGTCGATCTCTCACGCTGATTACTCTCGGGCGAAGAGCAGCGACCGGTGGGATTCAAACCCACAACGATTTGGTTTGAAAGCAGGCATCATACCCCTAGACTACTCGCCCCCGTCTATATATCCGTATCAATGCTATCCATAGTTGCCAACTCCGGGTAATTATGCCTTGTACTTGCTGGCATCACAATGGACAACATGAGCGACATCTGACATAGTCTCAATTGAGGTCAGCACATTATGGCCTAGTTTTCATGTAACTTGTGCATTTGTGGTGCACTGACCGAGTTGAGTACTTAGCACCCTTTCCTCCCCAGAAGAATACAATTGTTACTCAATCGTTGGAGCTTGTCGCATCGAGGGGTTAATAACAGGACAGGACAGCCTCCAAAAATTATCATATATATTTTTGGTGACACAATAGAATCATAAGGGGGACGCCCAGGCGAACCTTGTGGTTGCATTCGATAAACCGAAATTACATTGATGTTAATTCATTCAACGTATTCCATTTCTGGTGAATTTTCAGCTACGAGAATTCATGGAACAGACGATGAAAGCAGCCCGACAGCCAGAAAAACACACTAGGATTTGCATGAGAGCATACAATACAACTCGTAATGTTGATATTTGCTGCACTGCATGCACACAACTTGGCTGAAAGCGTTGCTCCCATGCTGACACGCACGACACATACAGTAAAGATGTTCTCACTTGGGTGGAGCGCTCTCTGTATCAAAGCGGTACGACTGTTTTGCGCTGGCGCCATTGTAGCTGGCCGGAGGCTTCTGAAGGGCGACAGCGGCGCCCTGGTCCAGCGAGTTGAGCAGGTGTTCCGTCCTGGACGCCAGGCCGCTCAGCCAAGACATGACGGACGCCGACACCAACAGCCTCGTCCGGCGCCAAACGCTTGCTGGCTCAAGTGAAACCGGTTACAAATCTCAATTCGGTTTGTCTTGGACACGGGAAGTCGGCAACGGACCGTTCTGAAACGATGGAATGGTATCAGTGACATACAAGGGCTGAAGTTGAAATAACTTCCGGCGCTTATTGGATAGATATGAAACAAATAACTCTGGAGGTGTATAATATATTTGACATAAATATTACAGTTTCTGGGTAACTATCCAACAGGAGGCTTTATGTGATACAGCATCAGTAGGTTAGGCTACGTTAGGTTTCTTGGTAATTGAACATCATTCTTACATATATATTACCTCACCCAAACCCCTTACTCTGTACACTTGCTCATATTTTCTTCAGGTGGACACGTATCTGCATGGCAAGAAATGTCCCGGTGTTTTTAATCATACCTTAATGATGTTATGTTCTTTTCTTGGTGAAATGACTATTTTTTAGATATAAGTACTTCAACTGGAATTGATTATATATAGATTAGATATGTTTTCAGTTACCAAAGAAAGTACCATCAAATCCATTGAAATCACATCCAAAATCATCACAACAATTTTTACCAAAAAGTCTACTACACATGCCTGCTGCCTATCACCAGAGCTGGTGGTACTTAGGTAGCTCTTCCTGCTTCTCCCTTCACCACAATATACCTCTCTGAAATGTTAAAATCCTTCAACATCAATCTGCTTTGGACACATAGCTATGTGCATATAAAAGTATGAGGTTTTGCAGATATATTTGCATGTACATGTTCATGGTGATGCTTAGTGCTTGCTTTTCATATCTATTTCTGTGAAATGCTTTCAGTTGCAACATGTCAGATGTAGAGGTCAAAGTCAAGGGAGTGAAGCAGAATCCAGCCAAAGATTGCAGTCTGAAGTAACTGAAATTGCAGTTCAAAATGGTGGCTGACTTTCTCTTGCTGGAATAGAAAGTCAGCCAATTGACTACTGCTTGCTTGGTTAGGTTTGAATGCTATTGGTTGTTATTTTCTTAGGCACCACAATATGGTGCCTTTGGTGGAGCAATTGGTTGAAAACGTGCCAGGACCTGCTGGTGCCGAGGAGTTTGGCATCAGTGGGAGTGATAACAGTTGGCATGGTGTGATGAAGGGTGATGCAGTTGTTAGTTTCCAACTGAATAGGGTATTATTGCAGCATAAGGTAACTATGAGACAAGTTCTACACACATTTTACCTCCATGAATGACATAAAGGAGTTTGGGTTGGTTAACTCTAGTGAAAAGTCCTACAGGATTCTCAGAAAATCCCCACGATCCTACAGGATCCTGCACATTTCCGCAAACACTCCTGCACAGACATGCGATCCTGCAGGACAACTCTGCAGGATTTGAGAAATATAGAAAGCTGTCCTACAGGATTGTAATGTCGTGCATGACTGTCCTGCAGGATTCCAATGGCATGCATGACTGTCCTGCAGGATTTTACAGATATCTATTCAGGTCCGTCTTAAAGGTTTCATGTGATGCAGTTATCAGTGACATATCTGGGGAGGGGAGCTGGGAGCCCCCTGGAAGCCGCCCCATGGAAGCTGGCGCCCCTTCGGCCGGGAAGAGGCGCGGCCGGCCCTCCGAGAAGGTTTGAGTGCATGGCTACTGTACATGATCATGTGGTTTATTGTGCAGAATTCTGACAATAATCATGCAAGATCCTTCACAAAACCATGAAGGGTCATGTACAATTCAGGTACAGCATGCTGTGTGATTCACATGCAGGATACAGCAAAATTTATGTGCAGGATCAAGCAAAATTTATGTGCAGGACCCTGTATGATTTATGTTCAGGAACGTGCAGGATTTATGTGCAGGACCCTATAGGATTTATATGCAGGACACCACAGGATCCTGTAGGCTCCCATTCAATTTCTATGCAGGACCCTGCAGGATGTTCATGGATCCAACAGGATTAGTGTAAAGAATCCTGCAGGACAGCCCCGGATGCGGCAGGATTTATGTGAAGGATTCTGCAGGATTTATGCGCATGATCCTGCAGGACAGCCCTGGAGGTACTGGATTTATGTGACAGATCCTGCAGGATCCTACAGGACAGTTGTGGTGTAGTGGAGCGCGAGTGAGAGCACCAGCATGCTTGCCGGTCGACTGCTGTGCGTGAGTGCTGCCATCTATTAGACGATGTGGTGTACTTAAGGTTCACCCTTTGATGTAAGATGACAGTGTCATTAATCGTGCTTAACCATGTCAACTATAGCTTGTTTCTCTGCTTATCTCGAATGCTCTGTGTGCAATAGCCATCTGCCATAATAGCTGACTACTTCACTCAACTGACTGACCTGAACACTTTCACAAATGCATGTACTTTTCGATATCTTCGTTCTTCAATGTAATAACTAGATTTCAGGCTTCAACAGTTCGGTTACCTATTATGCCGGCATGCTACTTGATATCGGAAAAGAAATCCACTATCACATCGGCGGAAATTCTTGGCCTCTTCCACAAGTTCGCCGATGACAACAAACACAAATCACTGGTATTCACGGATGGGTCGAAACACGAGGCAAAGGTAGGCATCGGCATCACTGGAGCAGGTCTCAGACTTTCAAAGCGTATACCGGATAACTTCTCCATCTACTCCGCTGAAGCCGTGGCCATTTTGGCCGCCATCACCAGTCTCAAGAGACGTAAAGCTAGAAACGTAGTAATTTGCTCAGACTCCAAATCTGTCCTCCAGTCAATTACCAACACCCACGACTGTCCACATCACTTCATTGATATAATCCAACAATTCGTGGCCCATAACGTAAAGTTAAACTTTTCTTTCCTCTGGATTCCGGGCCACGCCAACATCCCAGGTAACGAAGAAGCAGATCGGCTCGCAAAGCCAGCCTTAGCATTGAACACTTACACTAGCATGGAATATTCGGTAGACGACTGCAAAGCACTCCTACAACACCACATTCGCCAACATCAACAGAACAAATGGACACAACACAACTCAACACAACACAAATCCAACCACACCCACGCCATCAAACCAACAATAGGTACATGGAACTCATCAAATCAATCTCACCGACAAAAAGAGGTCATCCTCACTAGACTTAGAACCGGTTGCACAAAACTAACACAGCCTCAATTGGAGGGTGACCAATACACAACACCACACTGGGGCACCTGCAACACCACGTTAAGCATAAGCCACATCCTGCTAGAATGTAGTTGCTTTAGCTCCCAAAGACAACCACTTAAGGCATTCTGCCAAAAAGAGGGCATCACCTTATCGCTTCCATAGCTTATCGGTGACAAGCACCCAGAACTCCTTCAATTGCTATTTGAATATCTGTATGCCACACAACTAGCAGGGGCATTGCATTCCCGCATGGCGTCGGACGTACATGAGCCGATTTGCTTCTCAATTAGAAATAAATGTCTACCTAGCGGTGCCGTCGGAAGTAGATGAACCGACTTGCTTTAGGAAAAAAACTAAAAATAAAAATAAAAATTAGCATAACGTAAAACGACTACCCAGAGGAGCCATCGGACGTAGATGAGCCGATTTGCCTAGCAACTCATAACGTAAACGGCTACCCAGAGGAACAGCGGAAATAGAAGAGCCGAATTGCAAAACACCGTACTAACCCAACTGACAACCCTGCATGGCATGCTCAGACTAACCCGCTACTAACAACTAAACCGCGGCAGCCGGCGTGATAGGCGGTGTGAACAATTACCTCCTTGTTCGCACGGTAAAGATCCCTCGGTGCTCTTCGATAAGAGTAGGCTAAAGCCGGCACCCTGGCAAAATCAACTTCTCGTTACTCTCACAACACCCCCAACCCCACCCAAAATTACAAATTATTTTGTGGAGGAGTAAAGTAAAACTAAACCATTTAAACAACAGGAAACTGTCCCCAACCCAGACCATCGCCTTCAGCACCTAAAATATTACACAAACTAACGTAAAATTCCGTAACGTAAATGTCCACTTGCCCAATCACACACGCTCGCTTTATAGACAGACAGGTAACGTACTCGCTTTAAAGGCGGCGCAAATGACCCTTATGGTCCGGCACGCCTAAAAAAATCACTTCCCCCCCTATTGGGACGAGTGGTCTAGGGGTAAGATGCTCGTCTCACAATCGAAAGGTTGTGGGTTCGAGTCTCACCTGTCGCTACTCTTCGCCCGCGACCAATCGGCGTGAGAGATTGGCCACGCTACATGACTCAACGGTCGACGTGTCGCAAAACCAATAACCAACCAACCGCTAAATACCACTCCAAAATCACAGTTTTGTCCAGAATACGTGAAACAAAAATTCCACCAGTTTCGCTCTCGTTATCGCCATGTTCCTTTTGTTTTCACCGACGGATCTAAAGACGAAAATTACACAGGAAACGCCATTGTTGCAGGTACACACACAAAACAACATCGCTTGCCAAACGGGACATCCATTTTCATCGCCGAAATGCACGCCATTCTCACTGCCCTTCGCTATGTCCGCAACCGTTCAATTTGTCGCCCCATGCGCCATGTCGTCATTTGTTCTGACTCAAAATCCGTTCTTCAATCTCTTTCTTCATTTTCCTTTTCGCACCATTGCCATATTTCCATTTACGACACTCTTGAAACACTTCATCTGATGGGCATGAAGGTCCGTTTCCTGTGGGTACCCAGTCACTGTGGCATCCCAGGAAACGAGGAAGCAGATCATTTCGCCAAACAACCATTACAATTACCACACATCACAGAAATCCCACCACATTTTGAAGCCATCAAATCAACAATAAGACATAACATTCGACATTTTTGGAACCACCAATGGACTGAAACCACAAATTACACACAATTACGTCTCATCAAACCTGACATCGAAAACTGGACCACATCATATCAGAAGAACAGACAAGAAGAAAAGTTATATCACGGCTCCGCATAGGTCACACTTTTCTCACCCATCGATATATTTATACTGCTTCACCACGACCTTCATGCCCATCATGCAACACTCATCTTACCGTTTCACATATTCTCAGCTACACTGTCAAAAATACCATGAACATCGAAAAACACTTACCAACTACTGCCGTACACACAACACCCCCTTTTCTTTGCCCACACTATTAGGAGATACACACACTTTTCTCATCAATCTCCTTTTCATTTTTCTCCGAGAAACCAACTTACTTCAGGACTTGTAAATTGACTTTTAGAACATAGTATTTTCATCCATTCTGCTCACGGCACGAAATGGCCCGAGCAGGCCGAAGTGCCCAACCCAACAAAACGGAAACGCTGAATAAATGTCCCATCTCGTGTCTCTGGGATCATCTCTCTGGAGGTCGACCGCGCTTAGGTGGAGGTGCCGATCAGATAGCACACTTCATGGGTGTCAATTGGCGACAGTACCTCCCTGGCTTGCGACTAACCAGCAGTACCTTTCCTCCATTACCTGAACACTACCACGGTACCTCTCATCCTTTACCTGCCATCACCATGGTACCTCTTCTCCCTGGTGGCTTTCCCAGATCCTACGCCTGCTCACGCACCTAGGCGCTGCAGTGGATACGGCAGGATTTATGTGCAGGATCATGCAGGACAGTCCTGGATATGACAGGATTTATGTGAAGGATTCTGCACGATTTATACGCATGATCCTCCAGGACAGCCCTAGATCCTACAGGATTTATGTGAAGGATCCTACAAGATTTATGTGAAGGATCCTGCATGATTTATGTGAAGGATCCTGCATTATTTATGTGAAGGATCCTGCAGGACAGTTCGGAATCCGACAGGATTTATGTGAAGGATCCTGCAGGATTTATATGCAGGATCCTGCAGGATTTATGTGCAGGATCCTGCAGGATCCTGTAGTATCCTTGTATCAATATCTCACACATAATCCTGCAGGATTCCTCAAGACGCTGTCCTGCACAATTGTGCAGGACAATCCTGTAGGATTTTTCCACTAGGGCCAGCGTCACGGATCAAGCCCATAGTCATAAAAGTCATAAAGTCATAAAGTATTAAGGCTTAATAAGAGCCACGTGATTGTATGGGCCAGGGCGCAACCTTTTGGGTTCTCCAGGCTCAGCGTGATTTTCAGGGGATTCGTTTCGACATTCTGGGCCCCCAACGTAATTTTCAAGGACCCCGGCACGACTATTTTAGGCCCTCAGCATGATTTTCAGAGGCGCAGATGCGAACTTTTGAGACCCCAACGTGATTTTCATGGATTCCGGTCAAATATTGGATGGCCCCTGCGTTATTTTCAGAGCCCCCAAGCGATACTTTTTGGGTTCCCGGCGTGATTTCAGGGGTCCTGAGGCGACTTCTTGGGGGGGGGGGGCCGGGTCCAACAGTATTTCCAATGGTTCCTGTTCCACTATTTGGAGCCCCGAGCGTCATTTTTAGGGGCCCAGGAACGATTTTTTGGGGCCAATGCCATTTTCAGGACCCTCCCATTTTGGCTGTTTTAAAAGTTTGCTTCCAGTTTTGGGAAGTTAACATCTAATTTGGGAATTATTAACTTTGGAAGTTGTGAACGCTAAAGATATGATACGCCTGCAAAATGGTCCTTAAAACGTCATCGAAGTTTCGAATACAAATATGACGTTCATGGTACAAAATAATGAGGGCAAAAAAGAGCTCAAGGCCGTGACCAAGGCGGCCGTGACGCTGTTAGGACCAAGGCCTGTTGTAGTTTGGGAGTGCTTTTGATAACCTTGAGTGTGAGGAAACTGACAATCGTGAGTGGTATGGTGCCTTGATTGCTCGTTTTTGAATGATCTCTTCGGGAAGGGAAATTTCCCAGGTACCAATTTCAGACAGGATAGATAATCTTCATGGTATTTCTGACATCAGAAGTTCCCTTTTGTAGGCAGGCACATAGGTACCTACACTGGTAGCTGTAACCTACCCCAGGTACCTAGGTTGGTAGGTACCTAGGTACCTATCCAGGTAGATAGGTAAGGGAAGTGTGGGGGGTATCTGAACACGTTCTGTTTCCCGAACACCTACCTTTGGATGTCTCCCATGTCATGTTCAGCACGTAAATAACAAAACAGATGGAGGTATACATAAGTGATGGACCTTTACCTGGACCTTAAGTGATGGACCTCTACCAAAATATGAATGTCCGATCACATCGTTCTACCGATTCTTTGTGTATGGAGCTGGTGAGGTCCGTGGGGACCATTTTTTAGGACTCCAAGAGCAGTTGGCTGAAGAAAGCCATAAGGAAGTGACATTAATTTTTTGTTTGCAATTACACCAGTATTTTTTTAGTGGCTACTAGAAGCTTGTACCACAACAGCTACAGTAAAGCAATCCTGCACAACTCATCCTTGGAACTCATTGCCTGATGATGTAGTAACCTTAACAGACCTGGGTGCATTTAAAGCTGCATTGCACTCAAATCTCTGCACATTGTTGCATGAATATATTGAATAGATTAACCATGATAATATACTAATCAAACATGACGAGTAGCTTAACTTCTCTATATTCAGAATATAGAGATCTCTATATATCTACATTAAATATCTGTATTCAATCTCTATACTCAATCTCTGTATTCAATCTCTGTATTTAATCTCTATATTTTCTTTTTCAGAAATCTTGACTGATAGCAAAATATTAGCAGAATGTAGTGGCTACTCTAAGCATACAAATTCTGCTTAAGGTACACTTTCCAGTTCCTGTGTCTTGCCCTGACTATCTGATAACAATATTTTCCTTAATCTAGGGGACTGGTGTACCTGCAGATACGGGCTCCCCTCATCGGGCACGGAACTCATCTCTGGGTGAGTGATGCTTGAGTATATGGGGAGCCAACCAGGTGAGAGAACCAGGTGAGAGAACTACATTTCCATGTTCAGAATACAGCACACCACTACAAAATACTTATCCATTTTAAAGTTGGTCTTTGCAAATGGTTGAGGATTTATATTACAAGGAACTGTTTGACTATGGATAGCTTGTTCATTTTTGTCTTCAGTAAACACAGTACAGTTACTGGTTTGGCCATATGGAAGCAGCAGTAGAGCTATTTGTTCCATGATGTCTTAAGTGTTTGGAAACCCCCCTCTTGCTCCACCCAGGTAGGTAGGTACCTACCTGCCTACCTACTTTCCCATGGGTTTCTGCCTTTGTCAAGAGCAGTGGGGTTGCCTGAGGAGCAGGCCATTTCCAGTGATCTATAAGGCAATTTTAACATATGTCACATGCATTTGTCAAGAGTGCCAGCATTAATGTGTGGATTGTATGGCAGAATGGCATTTGCTGGATTCAGTCTACCTTTAATTCCAATTCTAGTTGTCACAATATAGCACCATAATCCAGGCCTTCCATCCTGGCCTTCCATGTTTTGTGTCCATTCCCTCTCTTCTCACTAGTCATCATAAATTGCTATGAATGCTGTAGCCTGTAACTGAACAAAATTCCAAGTGAGGTCTAATGTGAGTGATACACTGAGTTCAAGTGTGCAATTTTTACCTTGGCATGTGTCTTTTTCCATACCTAGTCCCTACCTGTGTGGGCAAGTGTATGCAATCTTTAGGTACCTAGGTGTACAGCAGAAATTTTGGCAAGTGTTAATTTGAAGTTGTTCACCATATTTTCAGAAGAAATGCTTGGATAACAAGTTTATTCACATTATTAGGACTGTGTAGCCATAAGCAATGGAAATACCCAGCTGGATTTGATGCTGGGTGGGCAGGTGGGCACATGGCCCTTCTTTCACTTTGCAGACAAGTCCAACCAAACGACTTTGACCAGTCACCACATGGCTCCCTGCCATGTGAGTGTGTGTGTGTGTGTTTCTGCTGAATTTGGTCAGCCTGCCACCTTGAGGTGATATTGGCTGTTTCTGTGTGTGTGGAGGTGTGCATATGTATCTGTGCTGGTATTAGATGTGGAGTGAGGAGGCGTGAGGAACATTGTAGTTAGGATACTGGATGGGAACTGGAATAGTAAAGCTGGCTTGTTGAAAGGTGCAAGGTAGAGTTGAGACCGTCTTGAAGTTAGAAGCGTAGAGATGAGCAGAGTTGAGTGGAGCTGTCATAGAGAGATGAAGTGGTAGATCTGGTTGAATGCTGAAGATGATGCAGTAGTGAAGAGTTGCCAGTCCAGATGGTATCAAGTTGGGTATGGGGTGTAGTGGGGGGTTGAGTATGGGGCATCTCCACAGTAGTTCAACAATGCAATCACATTAAGAGCACTTTTGGGGATAATGGTTTTAACTTTTTTAGTTTCTTTTTTTTAACATATCTTAGTTTTCTCCAAATCTTTTGTTCATTTTGTTTTTGTTTTTTTAAACAAATATCTTCATTTATTTTTTACCTGTTGCCTTTTTTATTTTCACAGTTCTTCCAGTATGCATGTGATAGAGAGAAAGTGGAAGGTTAGTGTGTGGTGGAGTGGTGAGGTTTAATGGGATGTTGTTTGTAGTGCAGTAGTTTGTGATATGTTGTCTTTGGTGAGTGTATTTGGTGCAGTACCTATATGAGTATGTGTTTGATTGTAAGAGTTTGGGGACATGTTGTGCATTGTGGTTGTGGATGTTTTAGAAGGAGGTAAGAGTTTGTGAGTGTTGTGTGTCAGATGCATAGTCATGTCAGTATTCTTTCTTTAATTCTGGTGTTTTGATTGATGGTGTGCCAGTGTTCATGTTTTGGGTATATTTCATGGAGTTGTTATAACTCTGTCCCATGTGTTCAATGTTTGTGTTGTAGATAGTGGAATAGGCTGAAAAGATTGCATCTAATTATGATGTGTATGTAAATGCTGTGTCAGGCAGACAGGCATGCAGGATGACATGGGGCGGTGTTGCATTAGGGTACAGCATTGCCACTGTGCAGCCAAGTGAGTGAGCAGGCCAGTTGGGTGGTGGTGTGCAAGAATGTACTATGACTTATGAGACTACTTGACTACTAGGACCATGAGACTACTAGGTCTTTAATGCAATAACAGTACATAATGAGCAGGTCTCGCTGCAGAAAAACTTCGACGAACTTGTGAAGTGGTCCGAAAAATGGCAAATGAAATTTAATTGTGATAAGTGCAAAATCATGCATGTAGGTAGGCAGCATATGAAGGCTCCATACTTGATGGGTGGCCAAGTACTATCTGTGACTCAGCAGGAAAAGGACTTAGGTGTTATTTTGAACACAAAATTGGGGGCACCAGAACAGACCAAAGAAGCCAGGAAGAAGGCACTAATAATGCTTGGGGAAATAAATAGGAATGTATCATACAAAAGTGAGGAAGTCATCAGGAAGCTTTACTGTGCATATGTCAGGCCACATTTGGAATATTGTGTCCAAGCTTGGTCCCCTAGTTATGGAAAAGATTGTTGGCTTTTAGAGAGAGTACAAAAGAGGGCAACAAAAATGGTTAATGGTATAAGTAACCTGACATATGGGGAAAGATTGAAGAAATTGAATATGTTTTCAATTAGATATAGAAGGCTGAGGGGAGATCTCATTGAGGTCTTTAAATTTGTTCTTGGTCAGGAACAGGGATATCTCAGGGAAATGTTTGAATTGAACAGAAATGATGCAATTAAAGGTCATCAATTCAAAATTAAAGTTAATCACAGCAGGACAAGGCTAAGACAGTCTTTCTTCACCAACAGGGTAGTAGAACACTGGAACCAGCTGCCAGAAACCATTGTCAGTAGCAGCACACTGAACATCTTTAAAAACAGCATAGTCCATGCAATCATTATAAGAATAGAGGGATTGCCTTTTGGTATTCCAGGGAGGGCTGATCAATGGATTTGGTGGGCAACTGGTTCAGTGTCTGGAGTGCAACCAAGAAAGGCCCTTGTGGCTCATAGTTGCACTGATCTTTTATGTCTATGTCTTTTACTTCTGTTCTTCAGAGAGTATGTCCAGAAGTGATATTTCTGATCCTGGTAACCATACATTTCCATCACAAATGCATACCATTCAGGGTTTTCAGTTGTGGTAGTTTTTATCTCTTGGAATTTCTTTTTCCAGTGCAATGTTTATGAATGTGCTTAACATGATGTGACCACACATTTCCTCTGCAAATGCATACTTTTCAGTTGAGAGAGAAAATAACACCCAAAAAGAGGCTTGGAGTTGGGCAAAAAGCATACAAGGTAATGTTCAAAAGAAAGAAAAAATGTAACATAACCTAACCTAATCTAGCCTTCATGCAAGGAACCAATTTGTTTAATGGGTCCTTTCCACCCAACTGTCTGAAACATTTTGAAATCATAAACAACCTAACATGACCTAACTTAGATTGAACTGTTTTTTTTAAGGGAAAAACTTGAATGGAAAAAATCTTGGTAAAAACATGTTTCTAACTGACAACAAAAGCCTAACTTAACCTAACTTCTCTAGTGGAAAAATCCTACAGGATTGTCCTGCACAATTGTGCAGGACAGCGTCTTGAGGTATCCTGCAGGATTCTGTGTGAGATATTGATACAAGGATACTACAGGATCCTGCACATAAATCCTGCAGGATCCTGCATATAAATCCTGCAGGATCCTTCACATAAATCCTGTCAGATTCAGAACTGTCCTGCATGATCCTTCACATAAATCATGCAGGATCCTTCACATAAATCCTGCAGGATCCTTCACATAAATCTTGCAGGATCCTTCACATAAACCCTGTAGGATCTATGGCTGTCCTGCAGGATCATGCGCATAAATCCTGCAGAATCCTTCACATAAATCCTGTCATATCCAGGACTGTCCACATAAATCTTGCCAGATCCACTGCAGCGCCTAGGTGCGTGGGCAGGCGTAGGATCTGGGAAAGCCACCAGGTGCCATGGTGATGGCAGGTAATGGATGAGAGGTACCGTCGTAGTGTTCAGGTAATGGAGGAATGGTAATGCTGGTTAGTCTGTAGCCAGGGAGGTACTGTCGTCAATTGACACCCATGAAGTGTGCTATCTGATCGGCACCTCCATCTAAGCGTGGTCGACCTCCAGGGACATGATCCCAGAGACACGAGATGGGACATTTATTCAACGGTCATTGGTTTTATGACACGTCGACCGTTGAGTCATATAGCGTCGCCAATCTCTCACGCCGATTGGTCGCGGCCGAAGAGTAGCGACAGGTGAGATTCGAACCAACAATATTTCGATTGTGAGACGAGCATCTTACCCCTAGACCACTCGTCCCCGGCCATGCCAGCACAATAGGTAACCAAACTGTTGAACCCTGAAATATAGTTATTACATTGAAGAACGAAGACTAAAACAGGTCAGTCAGTTGAGTGAAGTAGACAGCTATTATGGCAGATGGCTATTGGATAAAGAGCATTAGAGATACGCAGAGAAACAATCTATAATTCACATGGTTAAGCACGATTAATGACACTGTCATCTTACATCAAAGGGTGAACCTTAAGTGCATCACATCGTCTAATAGATGGCAGCACTCGCGCACAGCAGTCGACCGGCAAGCATGCTGGTGCTCTCACTCGCACTCCACTACACCACAACTGTCCTGTATGATCCTGCAGGATCTGTCACATAAATCCAGTACATCCAGGGCTGCCCTGCAGGATCATGCATATAAATCCTGCAGAATCCTTCACATACATCCTGTCAGATCCAGGGCTGTCCTGCATGATCCTGCACATAAATCCTGCAGGATCCTTCACATAAATCCTGTCGCATCCAGGGCTATCCTGCAGGATTCTTTACACAAATTCTGTTGGATCCATGACCATCCTGTAGTGTCCTGCATAGAAATTGAATGGGAGCCTACAGGATCCTGTGGTGTCCTGCATATAAATCCTATTGGGTCCTGCACATAAATCCTGCACGTTCCTGAACATAAATCCTACAGAGTCCTGCACATAAATTTTGCTTGATCCTGCACATAAATTTTGCTGTATCCTGCATGTGAATCATACAGCATCCTGTACCTGAATTGTACATGACCCTTCATGGTTTTGTGAAGGATCTTGCATGATTATTGTCAGAATTCTGCACAATAAACCACATGATTATGTACAGTAGCCATGCACTCAAACCTTCTCGGAGGGGCGCCTCTTCCCGGCCGAAGGGGCGCCAGCTTCCATGGGGCGGCTTCCAGGGGGCTCCCAGCTCCCCTCCCCAGATATGTCACTGATAACTCCATCACATCAAACCTTTAAGACGGACCTGAATAGATATCTGTAAAATCCTGCAGGACAGTCATGCATGCCATCTGAATCCTGTAGGACAGCTTTCTATATTTCTCAAATCCTGCAGAGTTGTCCTGCAGGATCGCATGTCCGTGCAGGAGTGTCTGCGGAAATGTGCAGGATCCTGTAGGATCGTGGGGATTTTCTGAGAATCCTGTAGGACTTTTTCACTAGAGTTAACCAACCCAAACTCCTTTGTATCATTCATGGAGGTAAAATGTGTGTAGAACTTGTCTCATAGTTACCTAAGCTGCAATAATACCCTATTCAGTTGGAAACTAACAACTGCATCACCCTTCATCACACCATGCCAACTGTTATCACTCCCACTGATGCCAAACTCCTTGGTACCAGCAGGTCCTGGCACATTTTCAACCAATTGCTCCACCAAAGGTACCATATTGTGGTGCCTAAGAAAATAACAACCAATAGCATTCAAACCTAACCAAGCAAGCAGTAGTCAATTGGCTGACTTTCTATTCCAGCAAGAGAAAGTCAGCCACCATTTTGAACTGCAATTTCAGTTACTTCAGACTGCAATCTTTGGCTGGATTCTGCTTCACTCCCTTGACTTTGACCTCTACATCTGACATGTTGCAACTGAAAGCTTTCACAGAAATATATATGAAAAGCAAGCACTAAGCATCAGCATGAACATGTACATGCAAATATATCTGCAAAACCTCATACTTTTATATGCACATAAAAGCATGCACATGCAATCTGCTATGTGTCCAAAGCAGATTGATGTTGAAGGATTTCAACATTTCAGAGAGGTATATTGTGGTGAAGGGAGAAGCAGGAAGAGCTACCTAAGTACCACCAGCTCTGGTGATAGGCAGCAGGCATGTGTAGTAGACAGTAGGTGACATGAGGCACCAGGCAGCAAATCATTCCAGACACCACCTTCTCGCCTCAATGATTTCTGGGGTAAATCTTTAGACACCCCAAGGGTAATTTTTGGTAAAAATTGTTGTGATGATTTTGGATGTGATTTCAATGGATTTGATGTTACTTTTGTTGGGAACTGAAAACATATCTAATCTATATATAATCAATTCCAGTTGAAGTACTTATATCTAAAAAATAGTCATTTCACCCAGAAAAGAACATAACATCATTCATGTATGATTAAAAACACCGGGACATTTCTTGCCATGCAGATACGTGTCCACCTGAACAAAATATGAGCAAGTGTACAGAATAAGGGGTTTGGGTGAGGTAGTATATATGTAAGAATGATGTTCAATTACCAAGAAACCTAACGTAGCCTAACCTACTGATGCTGTATCACATAAAGCCTCCTGTTGGATAGTTACCCAGAAACCGTAATATTTGTGTCAAATATATTATACACCTTCAGAGTTATTTGTTTCATATCTATCCAATAAGCGCCGGAAGTTATTTCAACTTCAGCCCTTGTATGTCACTGATACCATTCCATCGTTTCAGAACGGTCCGTTGCCGACTTCCCGTGTCCAAGACATACCGAATTGAGATTTGTAACCGGTTTCACTTGAGCCAGCAAGCGTTTGGCGCCGGACGAGGCTGTTGGTGTCGGCGTCCGTCATGTCTTGGCTGAGCGGCCTGGCGTCCAGGACGGAACACCTGCTCAACTCGCTGGACCAGGGCGCCGCTGTCGCCCTTCAGAAGCCTCCGGCCAGCTACAATGGCGCCAGCGCAAAACAGTCGTACCGCTTTGATACAGAGAGCGCTCCACCCAAGTGAGAACATCTTTACTGTATGTGTCGTGCGTGTTAGCATGGGAGCAACGCTTTCAGCCAAGTTGTGTGCATGCAGTGCAGTCCCTTTGGGGTTGATCTGCTTCTGACCGCAGATGATTTAAAGATTATTTGAAATGTCGTTGTAGCATGCTTCTTGTGACGACTAAATACAGGATTTGGTTTGGGTTTGGTTCACATGATGTATTTGGAGGACTAAGAACAACTATTATGCACTAACACTGCTGAAATATGTTGTAAAAATGACCAATGGGTAAGGTGGATATAACCTCCAGTTTTGTTCTTTCTCTTGCTTTCTCAGCAAATATCAACATTACGAGTTGTATTGTATGCTCTTATGCAAATCCTAGTGTGTTTTTCTGGCTGTCGGGCTGCTTTCATCGTCTGTTCCATGAATTCTCGTAGCTGAAAATTCACCAGAAATGGAATACGTTGAATGAATTAACATCAATGTAATTTCGGTTTATCGAATGCAACCACAAGGTTGGCCTGGGCGTCCCCCTTATGATTCTATTGTGTCACGAAAAATATATATGGTAATTTTTGGAGGCTGTCCTGTCCTGTTATTAACCCCTCGATGTGACAAGCTCCAACGATTGAGTAACAATTGTATTCTTCTGGGGAGGAAAGGGTGCTAAGTACTCAACTCGGTCAGTGCACCACAAATGTACAAGTTACATGAAAACTAGGCCATAATGTGCTGACCTCGATTGAGACTATGTCAGATGTCGCTCATGTTGTCCATTGTGATGCCAGCAAGTACAAGGCATAATTACCCGGAGTTGGCAACTATGGATAGCATTGATACGGATATATAGACGGGGGCGAGTAGTCTAGGGGTATGATGCCGGCTTTCAAACCAAATCGTTGTGGGTTTGAATCCCACCGGTCGCTGCTCTTCGCCCGAGAGTAATCAGCGTGAGAGATCGACGGCGTTATGTGGTCCAACCACGTCGCGAAGATAACAACCACCACGAAAACCTAGACAGGCTCGCACGAGGTGCGAGATGGTGGTATCTCGTCCCTGCCGACCCACGACCAGTGTTGTATTTCACCAGACCGCCGTGTCTCGTCCCTGCCGACCCACGGCCAGTGTTGTATTTCACGAGACGGTGGTGTCTCGTCCCTGCCGACCCACGGCCAGTGTTGTATTTGGCCAGACGGCCGTGTCTCGTCCCTGCCGACCCACGACCAGTGTTGTATTTCACCAGACGGTGGTGTCTCGTCGCTGCCGACCCACGACCAGTGTTGTATTTCACCAGACGGTGGTGTCTTGCCCCTGCCGACCCACGACCAGTGTTGTATTTCGCCAGACGACCGTGTCTCGTCCCTGCCGACCCACGGCCAGTGTTGTATATCACCATTTCATTGCCATTTCACCAGACCGCCGTGTCTCGTCCCTGCCGACCCACGGCCAGTGTTGTATATCACCATTTCATTGCCATTTCACCAGACCGCCGTGTCTCGTCCCTGCCGACCCACGGCCAGTGTTGTATATCACCATTTCATTGCCATTTCACCAGACTGCCGTGTCTCGTCCCTGCCGACCCACGGCCAGTGTTGTAATTCACCAGACCGCCGTGTCTCGTCCCTGCCGACCCACGGCCAGTGTTGTAATTCACCAGGCCGCCGTGTCTCGTCCCTGCCGACCCACGGCCAGTGTTGTATATCACCATTTCATTGCCATTTCACCAGACCGCCGTGTCTCGTCCCTGCCGACCCACGACCAGTGTTGTATTTCACCAGACCGCCGTGTCTCGTCCCTGCCGACCCACGGCCAGTGTTGTATTTCACCAGACCGCCGTGTCTCGTCCCTGCCGACCCACGACCAGTGTTGTATTTCACCAGACGGTGGTGTCTCGTCCCTGCCGACCCACGGCCAGTGTTGTATTTCACCAGACGGTGGTGTCTCGTCCCTGCCGACCCACGGCCAGTGTTGTATTTCACCATTTCATTGCCATTTCACCAGGCCGCCGTGTCTCGTCCCTGCCGACCCACGACCAGTGTTGTATTTGGCCAGGCCGCCGTGTCTCGTCCCTGCCGACCCACGATCAGTGTTGTATTTCACCAGACCGCCGTGTCTTGCCCCTGCCGACCCACGGCCAGTGTTGTATTGCACGAGACGGTGGTGTCTCGTCCCTGGCGACCCACGGCCGGTGTTGTATTTCACCAGACCGCCGTGTCTCGTCCCTGCCGACCCACGGCCAGTGTTGTATTTCACCACACGGTGGTGTCTCGTCCCTGCCGACCCACGGCCGGTGTTGTATTTCACCAGACCGCCGTGTCTCGTCCCTGCCGACCCACGGCCAGTGTTGTATTTCACCACACGGTGGTGTCTCGTCCCCTGCCGACCCACGGCCGGTGTTGTATTTCACCAGACCGCCGTGTCTCGTCCCTGCCGACCCACGGCCAGTGTTGTATTTCACCAGACCGCCGTGTCTCGTCCCTGCCGACCCACGGCCAGTGTTGTATTTCACCAGACCGCCGTGTCTCGTCCCTGCCGACCCACGGCCAGTGTTGTATTTCACCAGACCGCCGTGTCTCGTCCCTGCCGACCCACGACCAGTGTTGTATTTGGCCAGACGACCGTGTCTCGTCCCTGCCGACCCACGACCAGTGTTGTATTTCACCAGACGGTGGTGTCTCGTCGCTGCCGACCCACGACCAGTGTTGTATTTCACCAGACGGTGGTGTCTTGCCCCTGCCGACCCACGACCAGTGTTGTATTTCGCCAGACGACCGTGTCTCGTCCCTGCCGACCCACGGCCAGTGTTGTATATCACCATTTCATTGCCATTTCACCAGACCGCCGTGTCTCGTCCCTGCCGACCCACGGCCAGTGTTGTATATCACCATTTCATTGCCATTTCACCAGACCGCCGTGTCTCGTCCCTGCCGACCCACGGCCAGTGTTGTATATCACCATTTCATTGCCATTTCACCAGACTGCCGTGTCTCGTCCCTGCCGACCCACGGCCAGTGTTGTAATTCACCAGACCGCCGTGTCTCGTCCCTGCCGACCCACGGCCAGTGTTGTATTTCACCAGGCCGCCGTGTCTCGTCCCTGCCGACCCACGGCCAGTGTTGTATATCACCATTTCATTGCCATTTCACCAGGCCGCCGTGTCTCGTCCCTGCCGACCCACGGCCAGTGTTGTATTTCACCAGACCGCCGTGTCTCGTCCCTGCCGACCCACGGCCAGTGTTGTATTTCACCAGACCGCCGTGTCTCGTCCCTGCCGACCCACGACCAGTGTTGTATTTCACCAGACGGTGGTGTCTCGTCCCTGCCGACCCACGGCCAGTGTTGTATTTCACCAGACGGTGGTGTCTCGTCCCTGCCGACCCACGGCCAGTGTTGTATTTCACCATTTCATTGCCATTTCACCAGGCCGCCGTGTCTCGTCCCTGCCGACCCACGACCAGTGTTGTATTTGGCCAGGCCGCCGTGTCTCGTCCCTGCCGACCCACGATCAGTGTTGTATTTCACCAGACCGCCGTGTCTTGCCCCTGCCGACCCACGGCCAGTGTTGTATTGCACGAGACGGTGGTGTCTCGTCCCTGGCGACCCACGGCCGGTGTTGTATTTCACCAGACCGCCGTGTCTCGTCCCTGCCGACCCACGGCCAGTGTTGTATTTCACGAGACGGTGGTGTCTCGTCCCTGCCGACCCACGGCCGGTGTTGTATTTCACCAGACCGCCGTGTCTCGTCCCTGCCGACCCACGGCCAGTGTTGTATTTCACCAGGCCGCCGTGTCTCGTCCCTGCCGACCCACGGCCAGTGTTGTATTTCACCAGACCGCCGTGTCTCGTCCCTGCCGACCCACGGCCGGTGTTGTATTTCACCAGACCGCCGTGTCTCGTCCCTGCCGACCCACGGCCAGTGTTGTATTTCACCAGGCCGCCGTGTCTCGTCCCCTGCCGACCCACGGCCAGTGTTGTATTTCACCACACGGTGGTGTCTCGTCCCTGCCGACCCACGGCCAGTGTTGTATTTCACCATTGCATTGCCATTTCACCAGGCCGCCGTGTCTCGTCCCTGTCGACCCACGACCAGTGTTGTATTTCACCAGACGGTGGTGTCTCGTCCCCGCCGACCCACGACCAGTGTTGTATTTCACCATTTCATTGCCATTTCACCAGGCCGCCGTGTCTCGTCCCTGCCGACCCACGGCCAGTGTTGTATTTCACCAGACGGTGGTGTCTTGCCCCTGCCGACCCACGACCAGTGTTGTATTTCACCAGACGGTGGTGTCTCGTCCCTGCCGACCCACGGCCAGTGTTGTATTTCACCAGACCGCCGTGTCTCGTCCCTGCCGACCCACGGCCAGTGTTGTATTTCACCAGGCCGCCGTGTCTCGTCCCTGCCGACCCACGGCCAGTGTTGTATTTCACCAGACGGTGGTGTCTTGCCCCTGCCGACCCACGACCAGTGTTGTATTTCACCAGACGGTGGTGTCTCGTCCCTGCCGACCCACGACCAGTGTTGTATTTCACCAGACCTCCGTGTCTCGTCCCTGCCGACCCACGGCCAGTGTTGTATGTCACCAGGCCGCCGTGTCTCGTCCCTGCCGACCCACGGCCAGTGTTGTATTTCACCAGACGGTGGTGTCTTGCCCCTGCCGACCCACGACCAGTGTTGTATTTCACCAGACGGTGGTGTCTCGTCCCTGCCGACCCACGACCAGTGTTGTATTTCACCAGACCGCCGTGTCTCGTCCCTGCCGACCCACGGCCAGTGTTGTATTTCACCAGGCCGCCGTGTCTCGTCCCTGCCGACCCACGGCCAGTGTTGTATTTGGCCAGGCCGCCGCCAGTGCCGGCCGTTTGGAGCGCCACTCCGTTGGGCGCACCGCCGGTCCGGACGTCCTCTCGTCAGGGCACTCCTCCGGCCCGCCGACCGGCCAAGCACGACCCCGACCAGCAGCTGATAGCCTTCCTCAACGACTCGACGCCAGTGGGGCCGGTGAGGGATGGCTGACCCGGCTGCAGACAGGTGCAGCTGCTGGGCGTCACTGTGGTTCAGAGGCGTAACGACTGCCACGCGCACACTCGCCCCCTCCCCCCGCACCCAAAGGGAGTCGTATCATTCCTAACCGCGTCGAGTTTCCTCTTCACAGCATTCTCCTGAGACAATCAGATGTTTTGTTCTTTTCTATGGGTGCATGCAGGCGCCGGCCAGAATTGTTTTCGATTTCACATTGGGTTTGACGTCGACGCTGAATTTTGCCTTTCAAACAGCAAGTCGTCACAGCCCTCTAATCTAATACAGCGGTTTGCCTTGTGTGGTGCGCTGTGGTGCATTTGGCCGTCACCAGACAGATGTGCCGGCCTCTGCCAGCCTGTAGCGGCCTCTGCCAGCCTGCAGAGCGCATCGTAAGCCGGCCGAAGCTGAGCTGCGCTGCGGCCCGACAGCCGAGATAGTGTCGTGTGTTATCGTGTCTGACGTGTGTGTGACGTGGTGCGTGCTGTTGCAGTCGGCCAGCCACTCCCGCCAGTACTGCGGCCCGACAGCCGAGATAGTGTCGTGTGTTATCGTGTCTGACGTGTGTGTGACGTGGTGCGTGCTGTTGCAGTCGGCCAGCCACTCCCGCCAGTACTGCGGCCCGACAGCCGAGATAGTGTCGTGTGTTATCGTGTCTGACGTGTGTGTGACGTGTGTCTGACGTGTGTCTGACGTGGTGCGTGCTGTTGCAGTCGGACAGCTACTCCCGCCAGTACTGCGGCCCGACAGCCGAGATAGTGTCGTGTGTTATCGTGTCTGACGTGTGTGTGACGTGTGTGTGTGACGTGTGTGTGACCTGTGTCTGACGTGGTGCGTGCTGTTGCAGTCGGCCAGCCACTCCCACCAGTACTGCGGCCCGACAGCCGAGATAGTGTCGTGTGGTATCGTGTCCGTGTGTGACGTGTGTCTGACGTGTGTCGGCGTGGTGCGTGCTGCTGCAGTCGGCCAGCCACTCCCGCCAGTCGAGCGTGTCGTCCGTGGTGTCTGTCGGCAACTTCCTGTCGCTGGCGGCCGGCAGCAGCGCAGAACCAGGTACTACGGCCGGGGATGTCGCCGCCCGTCAGTCTGCAGCGGGGACGGTACCGCGCGTCACGTCTGGGGCGGGAACGGTACCGCGCGTCACGTCTGGGGCGGGAACGGTACCGCGTGTCACGTTTGGGGCGGGAACGGTACCGCGCGTCACGTCTGGGGTGGGGACGGTACCGCGCGTCACGTCTGGGGCGGGAACGGTACCGCGCGTCACGTCTGGGGCGGGAACGGTACCGCGTGTCACGTTTGGGGCGGGAACGGTACCGCGCGTCACGTCTGGGGTGGGGACGGTACCGCGCGTCACGTCTGGGGCGGGAACGGTACCGCGCGTCACGTCTGGGGCGGGAACGGTACCGCGTGTCACGTTTGGGGCGGGAACGGTACCGCGCGTCACGTCTGGGGTGGGGACGGTACCGCGTGTCACGTCTGGGGCGGGAACGGTACCGCGCGTCACGTCTGGGGCGGGGACGGTACCGCGCGTCACGTCTGGGGTGGGGACGGTACCGCTCGAAACGTTTGGGGCGGGGACGGTACAATGTGCCCCATCTAGAAGATGCTGGGATGAAGGTGGATGGGGTGGAAGCTTCCGTGATGCTCCTAAGCGCACCTTCCGGCTATACTTGCGCCGTGATATTCCTACACACACCCTTCAGCCATGCATCTTCCACAAAGTGCCTGGCAGCTGAACGAGCGTTGTGCTGTACACAGCAACGGTGTGTCTAAAGTCATCCTCACTCTAAATTCATGAAACGAAAATATACGTCTGTGAATTTTCCTATTGAAATATTGAATTGTATTAAATATTCTATTGAAATACCAAAATATCGGGTGGTACATAATGCATCTGGTATGCAACTGTATGACGTCATACCAGGTTGGCGCACAGCCCAGCATCACTTCAGAATATTAAGCAGCAATTGAAAGTCAGTCATGCCTGTTGTATTTTATTTGCAGGTATTCATTTCTTGGGTACACTGACCAATGGCAGATGTCGAGAGAAAAGCTAGAGTCTGACTTAACATGTAAATAATTGTTCTGTCGCATGCTGTTTTCTACCCAAGTTTCATAATTTTGACTCACTGCATAGCCGATATGCGTGTGCAGGCGAGACAGTGACATCGGACACTTGGGGGGGGGGGGGGGGACGTCACCCAGCTGGGAAAACTGACGCTGGTCAACATAAGTACAACCACCAAACTGACGATGGCTAACACTAGTACAACCACCAAACTGACGCTGGTCAACACTTGTACAGCCACCAAACTGACGCTGGTCAACACTTGTACAACCACCAAACTGACGCTGGTCAACACTTGTACAGCCACCAAACTGACGCTGGTCAACACTAGTACAACCACCAAACTGACGATGGTCAACACTAGTACAGCCACCAAACTGACGCTGGTCAACACTTGTACAGCCACCAAACTGACGATGGCTAACACTAGTACAACCACCAAACTGACGCTGGTCAACACTAGTACAACCACCAAACTGACGCTGGTCAACACTAGTACAACCACCAAACTGACGATGGCTAACACTAGTACAACCACCAAACTGACGATGGCTAACACTAGTACAACCACCAAACTGACGCTGGTCAACACTTGTACAGCCACCAAACTGACGCTGGTCAACACTTGTACAGCCACCAAACTGACGATGGTCAACACTAGTACAACCACCAAACTGACGATGGCTAACACTAGTACAACCACCAAACTGACGCTGGTCAACACTTGTACAACCACCAAACTGACGCTGGTCAACACTTGTACAACCACCAAACTGACGCTGGTCAACACTTGCACAGCCACCAAACTGACGCTGGTCAACACTTGTACAACCACCAAACTGACACTGGTCAACACAAGTACAGCCACCAAACTGATGCTGGTCAACACTTGTACAGCCACCAAACTGACGATGGTCAACACTTGTACAGCCACCAAACTGACGATGGCTAACACTAGTACAGCCACCAAACTGACGCTGGTCAACACTTGTACAGCCACCAAACTGACGATGGTCAACACTAGTACAACCACCAAACTGACGATGGCTAACACTAGTACAACCACCAAACTGACGCTGGTCAACACTTGTACAGCCACCAAACTGACGATGGTCAACACTTGTACAGCCACCAAACTGACGCTGGTCAACACTTGTACAGCCACCAAACTGACGATGGTCAACACTTGTACAGCCACCAAACTGACGATGGCTAACACTAGTACAACCACCAAACTGACGCTGGTCAACACTTGTACAGCCACCAAACTGACGATGGTCAACACTTGTACAGCGTAAACTAGTACAGCCACCAAACTGACGCTGGTCAACACTTGTACAGCCACCAAACTGACGATGGCTAACACTAGTACAACCACCAAACTGACGCTGGTCAACACTTGTACAGCCACCAAACTGACGATGGCTAACACTAGTACAGCCACCAAACTGACGCTGGTCAACACTTGTACAGCCACCAAACTGACGATGGTCAACACTTGTACAGCCACCAAACTGACGCTGGTCAACACTTGTACAGCCACCAAACTGACGCTGGTCAACACTTGTACAGCCACCAAACTGACGATGGCTAACACTAGTACAGCCACCAAACTGACGCTGGTCAACACTTGTACAGCCACCAAACTGACGATGGCTAACACTAGTACAGCCACCAAACTGACGATGGCTAACACTAGTACAACCACCAAACTGACGCTGGTCAACACTAGTACAGCCACCAAACTGACGATGGCTAACACTAGTACAGCCACCAAACTGACGCTGGTCAACACTTGTACAGCCACCAAACTGACGATGGCTAACACTAGTACAACCACCAAACTGACGATGGCTAACACTAGTACAACCACCAAACTGACGATGGCTAACACTAGTACAACCACCAAACTGACACTGGTCAACACTTGTACAGCCACCAAACTGACGCTGGTCAACACTTGTACAGCCACCAAACTGACGCTGGTCAACACTTGTACAGCCACCAAACTGACGATGGCTAACACTAGTACAACCACCAAACTGACGCTGGTCAACACTTGTACAGCCACCAAACTGACGATGGCTAACACTAGTACAACCACCAAACTGACGCTGGTCAACACTAGTACAACCACCAAACTGACGATGGCTAACACTAGTACAACCACCAAACTGACGCTGGTCAACACTTGTACAGCCACCAAACTGACGATGGCTAACACTAGTACAACCACCAAACTGACGCTGGTCAACACAAGTACAGCCACCAAACTGACGATGGCTAACACTAGTACAACCACCAAACTGACACTGGTCAACACTTGTACAGCCACCAAACTGATGCTGGTCAACACTTGTACAGCCACCAAACTGACGATGGTCAACACTTGTACAGCCACCAAACTGACGATGGCTAACACTAGTACAGCCACCAAACTGACGCTGGTCAACACTTGTACAGCCACCAAACTGACGATGGCTAACACTAGTACAGCCACCAAACTGACGCTGGTCAACACTTGTACAGCCACCAAACTGACGATGGCTAACACTAGTACAACCACCAAACTGACACTGGTCAACACTTGTACAGCCACCAAACTGATGCTGGTCAACACTTGTACAGCCACCAAACTGACGATGGTCAACACTTGTACAGCCACCAAACTGACGATGGCTAACACTAGTACAGCCACCAAACTGACGCTGGTCAACACTTGTACAGCCACCAAACTGACGATGGCTAACACTAGTACAGCCACCAAACTGACGATGGTCAACACTTGTACAGCCACCAAACTGACGCTGGTCAACACTAGTACAACCACCAAACTGACGCTGGTCAACACTTGTACAGCCACCAAACTGACGATGGTCAACACTTGTACAGCCACCAAACTGACGCTGGTCAACACTTGTACAGCCACCAAACTACGCACGATGGCTAACACTAGTACAGCCACCAAACTGACGATGGCTAACACTAGTACAACCACCAAACTGACGCTGGTCAACACTAGTACAACCACCAAACTGACACTGGTCAACACTTGTACAACCACCAAACTGACGCTGGTCAACACTTGTACAGCCACCAAACTGACGCTGGTCAACACTAGTACAGCCACCAAACTGACGATGGTCAACACTTGTACAACCACCAAACTGACACTGGTCAACACTTGTACAGCCACCAAACTGACGATGGTCAACACTTGTACAGCCACCAAACTGACGCTGGTCAACACTAGTACAACCACCAAACTGACGCTGGTCAACACTTGTACAGCCACCAAACTGACGATGGTCAACACTTGTACAGCCACCAAACTGACGCTGGTCAACACTTGTACAGCCACCAAACTGACGATGGCTAACACTAGTACAACCACCAAACTGACGATGGCTAACACTAGTACAACCACCAAACTGACGCTGGTCAACACTAGTACAACCACCAAACTGACGCTGGTCAACACTAGTACAACCACCAAACTGACGCTGGTCAACACTTGTACAACCACCAAACTGACGCTGGTCAACACTAGTACAACCACCAAACTGACGCTGGTCAACACTAGTACAACCACCAAACTGACGATGGTCAACACTAGTACAACCACCAAACTGACGCTGGTCAACACTAGTACAACCACCAAACTGACGATGGTCAACACTTGTACAGCCACCAAACTGACGATGGTCAACACTTGTACAGCCACCAAACTGACGCTGGTCAACACTTGTACAGCCACCAAACTGACGCTGGTCAACACTAGTACAACCACCAAACTGACGCTGGTCAACACTTGTACAGCCACCAAACTGACGCTGGTCAACACTTGTACAGCCACCAAACTGACGCTGGTCAACACTAGTACAACCACCAAACTGACGCTGGTCAACACTTGTACAGCCACCAAACTGACGATGGTCAACACTTGTACAGCCACCAAACTGACGCTGGTCAACACTTGTACAGCCACCAAACTGACGATGGCTAACACTAGTACAACCACCAAACTGACGATGGCTAACACTAGTACAACCACCAAACTGACGCTGGTCAACACTAGTACAACCACCAAACTGACGCTGGTCAACACTAGTACAGCCACCAAACTGACGCTGGTCAACACTAGTACAGCCACCAAACTGACGATGGCTAACACTAGTACAACCACCAAACTGACACTGGTCAACACTTGTACAACCACCAAACTGACGATGGCTAACACTAGTACAACCACCAAACTGACGCTGGTCAACACTAGTACAACCACCAAACTGACGATGGCTAACACTAGTACAACCACCAAACTGACGCTGGTCAACACTTGTACAACCACCAAACTGATGCTGGTCAACACTTGTACAACCATCAAACGCTTTAGTGATGTGCTGCATTTATGTACCTAACCGTTCATGCAAGTATATTTGTTACGTCTTGTGCAAAGGCTTCTTCAGTTCCCAGGTGGGGCCAACTCCGGGGCACAGGAACACTTTTCAAGTCAGAGGGCTAAGGTGGTGGTGAAAAAAGGCATCGTGGGTCCGGACCCCAGGATCCCAGCGGTGACGACAGCAATGGTTGCGTGCTCGGATATTGTACTTTGTAATCCTTAGAGGCATTTCAGTCTGAATACGAAGACACTAGACAAGACACGAGACCGTAGACACTTCTATCCACACTTCTGGCTGTGATTTAGCTGTGTTTCAGACCGTGCACCTTCTGCGATGCACGTCCATGGTGGGTTCCAGCCATGGTCCATGGTTGGTTCCAGCCGTGGTCCATGGTTGGACGCACAGCGGTGTGCTGGATTTCCTCATGCAGGACATTCTCCTCTCCAAAAAGTTGTCCTCTGTTCTTCTTGCCAAAATATTGAATGGTACTGTTTAACAACGACTGCTCGCTTCTTGCTCTTCGGTATAAAAGCACACTCTCACGAGGAAGTACAAAGAGGAGTTTCTGATGTCAGACGGGGAATGCATGTTGGGATCTCTGAATTTGGTGGCTGCAAGATTTTCCTCTCCACATCCAGCATTCAAAAATATTAATCCAACCCCACTCACGTCCTGATCGACACGTGCGTCCACAGTGGCTTCTGGCGCGTCCTCCGACACGGCCATCAACATGATGAGCACCACCACCTCTGGCGACGAGAACGGCACTCACTCCGAGTCTGACCAGGTGCGCATGCTGCAGAAGGAGATCTTCAATTTGAACCGCGAGATGGCGCAGCTGCTGCAGCGCGTCAAACTCGGGGAGAAGGGTAAGTCGAACGTGTTGGCCTAGCTTGACCTTGCCATGGTGTAGTTGCTGCTGTCATGGAGGTACTCGCAATATGTATCGATGCCGTGTGTGGTGTATGGCCCATTGCGTCCACTGACAGTGCATTTGTTGAAACCGTATGTTTGTAGCTGGCTTCAAAAGGCGAATGGCGCATAGTATGAGCTGTCATATGAGAGTGAATGCTTCCCGAGTGACAAATGTCACTATGGTACTGGCATCTTTCTGGTTGACTATTTTCTTACGCATTAGGTCGCACATATTCGTATTCCACAATGCTATCCTTCACTTGAGATCGTCCAGGTTGCGCTTCGGATGTATGGCACATGCATAATAACGATGGGTTGTTGGGTAATAGTGTCTTAAGTTCGATCGGGCTATTGTGATATGAACAGATCGACAAAGGCAGAGCGAAAATAGGATGTTGCACACAATGATGTTTCACATAATGATGGCATTGTCAAACAGGAAGAGGGCAGAGCGGGCATGCTCAGATGCATGTACACATGCTTTATTGTATGAGCTCAGTCAAATTGATGGGAGAACACCCGTGCATATCATGCGCCCGTACGCCCGATAGTCGCCAACCATAGCTGGCGCGGCGTTTTCACCACATCGATTCGAGACGGCTGAGCGCCACGCCTGCCCTCCGGCAGACTGTACCAAGCTCAAGAGTCAGCTGTCGACATGTGGCGACCAGTTGGCCGAGGCGGAGCGTCAGTGTCGGCACCTTCAGCAGCGCGAGACCGACCTGACCGAGTCGCTCGACACCAAGGTGGGCAGTCTCGACCAGACACTGACACTGCTCCTCATACCACTGCTCGTCATGCCACTGCTCCTCATGCCACTGCTCCTCATGCCACTGCCCGTCATGCCACTGCTCGTCATGCCACTGCTCCTCATGCCACTGTTCCTCATACCACTGCTCGTCATGCCACTGCTCCTCATGCCACTGCTCCTCATACCACTGCTCCTCATGCCACTGCTCCTCATACCACTGCTCCTCATGCCACTGCTCCTCATACCACTGCTCGTCATGCCACTGCTCCTCATACCACTGCTCCTCATGCCACTGCTCCTCATGCCACTGCTCCTCATACCACTGCTCCTCATACCACTGCTCCTCATACCACTGCTCCTCATACCACTGCTCCTCATGCCACTGCTCCTCATGCCACTGCTCCTCATACCACTGCTCCTCATACCACTGCTCCTCATACCACTGCTCCTCATGCCACTGCTCCTCATACCACTGCTCCTCATGCCACTGCTCCTCATGCCACTGCTCCTCATGCCACTGCTCCTCATATCTCGACATACATACATGACTGCTGATGTATTGTGATGCCGGGTCAGATTTCAGTAGTCATCAATGCTGCTGCTCATTGCATGCGAATCAATTTCGGTTTAATTGAAGCACCATATGTTGCTGCAAATATGTAACGGAATGGTGAAATCGGGCAGGTTGTGCCCATCAGCATTGCTGGGGCTCGAAATACTAGATATGCCCTGTTGGTTTCATTCTATGCATGGATGTGAACTAATTGATTCCATGCATTGTTAACTAAATGTGTGCCATGTCTACATCATCACCAATGAGTGTATTTTTATCGTTACTCGCAAGCCGTACATAAAGTCTATGGTATTAAATACATAGTATAAATGCATAAATTAAATGCATGATATACATTTAAGTGGCTACTTTAAACACTTTCTCCAAGTACATGACCTTCAACAGCACGGCTCACCGATGGTGTTGAAGGTACGGCTCACATTGCTCCCGTCCCCGTCTAGTTGGCGGTGCTGATGGCACGACTGCTATTGCTGTCCTTCTCGTCTAGTTAGGAGTGGTGAAGGTACTGCTGATATTGCTCTCTTTCTCGTCTGGTTGGAAGTGCTGGAGGTATGGCTGATATTGCTCTCTTTCCCATCTATTTGGGAGTGCTGAAGGTACGGCTGGTATTGCTCCATTTCCCGTCTATTTGTGAGTGCTGAAGGTACGGCTGGCATTATGTTTATCCTCGAGACGGCCGGCTAGCAAGCTGCAGGTATGTGTGACATTGTTCTCGTGCCAAGGACGGCCAGCTGGCTGTACTGAAAGTGCGACTGGACGAGGCGGACGGCGAACTGCGCAGTCGACAGACTACCATAGACAGACTACAGCTGGAGAACGACCGGTCGGTAGACGCTGCCAAAAACTGCTCCTCACAGATACTATGTCAATCCATTATATGTCTGTGGCCAGCAGGAGGAGATGCATGTGGATTTCCCACCGAAAAATAGCGAGAGTTTGAGCACTGCAAACTTATCCTATCAAATCGCATGATTAGGTGTCAGGAAGCAGCAGCTGCTTCTCAATACTTAATGTAACATACGGCAAAAGGGTGGATGCACTAGTTGCTAATGCAGCCGTGCCTCCGCCATATGTTGTCCGTGGATAGGCAGTACTGGCTACGGTGGCATTCAACGTCGAAACTGATCGTCTTGAGGCGTGAAATGATGAAGCAGCTAATTAGAACGGAAATATTGTTTTTCATCGGTGTTTCGATCATTTCAGTTATTCCACATTACTCCTGTTTTGCTATTGTGTGAAGGATCACGTTCATCATTGAGAACATGATTTATTTGTTACATCTACCAGCTGTGAATGCATTAATCAGCGCACTATTATTTGGGCGGAAGTACGATCCTAATTCCAAAGTCCGGTAGCCACAGGTCCGGTTTCCGTTGTAACCACTTGCCACTTTGAAGCATATTCCAGAGTGACATGTATCGTTGGCCGGAGTGACCTGAATTGGCGTGGATCGACTGCGACAGGATCCTGCAGTCGTCGAGCGACACGTCCGGTGTTCAGTCCGGCACGATCCAGGCCCTGCAGGACCGGCTGCACGAGGCCGAGGCCATCAGCAGGCGCGACCAGCAGGCTCTGGCCGCCGCCCAACAGGAGCACGACAGAAGGTCAGCCGTGCCACCGGCTACCGGCTACCGCTGCCGGTCGTCACTGGTGTCCTGGGGTCACTCAGCCGGTCATCACCTGTGTCCTGAGGGTCACTCAGCTAGTCATCACTGGTGCCGTGGGGTCACTCAGCTGGTGATCACCTGTGTCCTGGGGTCACTCAGCTGGTCATCACTGGTCACATGGTATGATTTCTCAGTTCAGGGTACGATTTGCTCCGTGAACTAACTTCAGTTCAGTTGTGCCATTGCCTGATCTCAGGATAGCATCTACTACATGACCGCAGTTTGACTTACCTTTTGATGTACTCTGTGGCCTCGGTTCAGGGTGAGACCTGCTCCGTGACGTCAGCTGTGTCAGTGGCGCAGGTACAGTGTGATGTACCCTGTGTCCTCAGGTCAGGGTGAGACCTGCTCCGTGACGTCAGCTGTGTCAGTGGCGCAGGTACAGTGTGATGTACTCTGTGTCCTCAGGTCAGGGTGAAACCTGCTCCGTGACATCAGCTGTGTCAGTGGCGCAGGTACAGTGTGATGTACCCTGTGTCCTCAGGTCAGGGTGAGACCTGCTCCGTGACATCAGCTGTGTCAGTGGCGCAGGTACAGTGTGATGTACTCTATGTCCTCAGGTCAGGGTGAAACCTATTCCATGACGTCAGCTGTGCCAGTGGCGCAGGTACAGTGTGATGTACTCTGTGGCCTCAGGTCAGGGTGAGACCTGCTCCGTGACGTCAGCTGTGCCAGTGGCGCAGGTTCTGGTTGTTTGATTAGTGTGTGACACTGACCACTTCTCGAGACTATTCACCGTTATGGTGTCTTTCCGAATTCCATCGCCTGAGGGTCTCACGCGAAGCGATGCTTATTTTCCAGCGTGTTGCATTGTTCATGACCCCCGCCGGCATGTAGCGCGTACTCCGCACGAGGACGATTCAGCATGCAATCTTGAGGCAGCACAGAAAGGACAGAAATGCACCTATGGTCCAGCTGACATGCCATAGCCTTTACCGGTTGACGTCTTCGTGTTTGTATTTCCTGCCTGTTGCAAAATTCGCTTACATTGCAAGGCATGCATTTATCAATAATTTAGCGTGCAAAAGAGCGCACACCCAGTCCTCCGTACAGCAAATGGAGCTGCAGTATCTGCACTGCACCAGCTAACGGAATACGGCTACGTCACAATTATTGGGTAGCGACGTTTTACGTAAGCCTGCACTGTGACTATCTGTGAGCATCGAGGACAGTTTTATCACTGCTGGCATCCATGTTGTTATGCACATTGTACCCATGCATGTGTGTACTTACTCACGCTTGCTCTGTTTCATTAATGTCTCGCTCACGAAGAGGGAAACTTACAAATATCCACAGCACTAGTCACGTTCTGTGGGACGAGTTATCATTTTTACATCCGCAGCATAAAAAGAAAGCTATATCTGTTAAGCGAACACTCGTTGAGAGCTTACGGCCAATCGGCCATGACTTTTAAGCCAAGCCACGCAAAAAACCCATTGTAGTCCTGGTGTATTGCACGCACATGTTGTCCTTGGTGTGGGTTTGCCGACGTATATTCCAAACTAGTTCTTAGACGTAGGTTCACAGCACCTGTGTTGTGGGATTGCTCAGGGCTGTCGTCATTCTTGCGCTGCCGTCTACGCCATGCACCCACATCACGCTAACGCTAAGAATGTCGAGAAATGCGTCGATGGTGACTTAGGGATGTGACCTGGGACACGAGGTCACTCATGGGCGAATGTCCATGCCACCGGGCATAGCTGAAGACGCCAGTTGTTGCCGTTAACTGTGGAGTTGGCTGAGATGGTTTTGACGACTCCGTGAACATTGGACATCAGAGAATGGTAAACCACATGGCTTCTACACCTATTAAGCGAACGTCATAGTGCCATTGTTCGTAGCGCCATTGTTCTTGCAGCATGAACGGTGCGTTGTAGAGGAGCATGCAGAGGGATAGCGGTAGGACAAAACTGCTGAGGTGGTGATGGGGCTGATATGGAGCCAGACATGGCGAGCGTATGTTGAGGCTGCTTCCATGGTCTGAAATAGGTGAAGCAAACCAATCCTGGACCTGGTGACAGAAAACAATCGGCGTGTTGGTCAGGAAACGAGCCCAGTGTTAGAATTACGTTTTCGTGATCCCAGACAGCCCAGAGAACACTTGAACCTTGACTCTCTGAAAACCTCTGGAGCCTGGGGATACCAAATGTTCTTCAAACATTCTAAATCCGATTCCAAGGCATATCGAGGAGCGATATAATATTTTGTTCAAAACTTAGATTTCCTACTGTACACTTCTGCCCATGATCCAATTGCTTTTTCTTCTGAAAACTGAAAACTGTCTCCCCTCTGGTGTTTAATACAACGAAGAATGGCTCTTAGATGCTCCTGGGTTTTAGACATTGCGTATACAGAAAATATACGACCTTCAATATACCAGGAGGTGCTGAGTTGACATCAAAAGTATCGGAAAAGATTATACTTTATTACTCAAGACATTGCGTGTACAGAAAATATACGACCTTCAATATACCAGGAGGTGCTGAGTTGACATCAAAAGTATCGGTAAAGATTATACTTTATTATTCAAAGTATAGTAAAGTATAATCTTTAGTATATAGATACTTTTGATGTCAACTCAGCACCTCCTGGTATATTGAAGGTCGTATGTTTTCTGTACACGCAATATTCCCTCTGGTGGTCAGAGCCACAACCAAGGGGAGACCGCCACTCTCTCTTAGGAATCAAAAATACATTAGATCAAACAAGACATTTTGATATTTTCACCACGCAAAACAATACATTTTAGTCGCGTCGCGCTCGCCGAAAGCGGTTTCTGTTCCATGACATATTTGTGTCGGGCCCCCTTAAGAAATCTCTGACTGCACCCGTGCTGGTGGTAGTTTCCTGAGCTAAATAGGGAAGCATTTTAAGCAAGGAACCATTTCAGGGATATTTCACAGCAGTGCCTTAGTTGGTAGTCGTTTTGTCTATCCTTGTTTGAGAGAACACAATGCATTCATCTAGCCACCATTTGGCAGAATAGACCTTCGTAGGTTCACCTCGGAAACCTACAGTAATCCCACCTCACCGGAGGATGAGTTTGTGTTTGTTTGCTGTGCTGTGGTGCGATGCGGCTCCGTTCCTGGCACACGGGAACTGACGTGGGGTGTGTACTGGGACTGATTTGGCTCAGACTGAGACTGACGCGGCTCAGACTGAAACTGACGCGGCTCAGACTGAGACTGACTTGGCTCAGACTGAGAGTGACGTGGCTCAGGCTGAGAGTGACGTGGCTCAGACTGAGACTGACGTGGCTCAGACTGAGACTGACGTGGCTCAGACTTAGACTGACGCGGCTCAGACTGAGACTGACGTGGCTCAGACTGAGACTGACGCGGCTCAGACTGAGACTGACGTGGCTCAGACTGAGACTGACGTGGCTCAGACTGAGACTGACGCGGTTTCGACCGACGCCGGTTTCAGACTGGAACAGCTGGCGGCCGAGCAGTGCGGGTTAGCCGGCGAGCTGACGGCTGCTCGCCAGCAGCTGCAGCAGCAGCAGAGCAGCGGCGCCGAGCTGGAGCGGCAACTGGCGGAGAGTCGACAGGCGGCTGCTGCAGCTGCCGCCGAGCTGGCCGAGTACAAACTCAAAGGTGAGCTTTGAGTTTGAGCTTAGCCACCGCACCCGAGGACTCGCTCAGATGTCAGCTCAGAGGCTGCGATATACGGTCAAATATGAGCTCTGAGCGAGGTCGCCGCAGGTGCAGACTCGACAGTAAAACGCCAGTTCCGAGTGGCGTCCGTGCGCCTCTGTTATATTGATTCAGGTTGCCGGTGTTACACAGTGGATCAATTTGTGCAATTCCATGTCAACAACCGGCTGTTCTTGCATCATAGCAATAGAGTAGATGCTTAGTGGGATATGCACTGTTACGCGTTGGGTGTCTGCGTGGTAAGCCGTTTTAAAGGTTATAATTTGTCTTAACACGTGCACGGGAAGGGGCGGAATCCGCCTACACCTCAAGTTTTTCGACTATATCTCATAAACGGGCGGCGATATTGTAATTCAATCTTATGATTTTGTTTAAAAAAATACGTGCATCATGTGCAACAAAAAACGAAATCCGTTCGTAAATGTAGGAATTGCGAGGTGTACAGTCGACTGATCGACCACCGGCCCACCGCCAGGCCGCCCAGCGTTCAAGGTCAGGAAGGTGTTGTCGGTGTGGTGGAGCGGCGGCGTGGTGTGACGGCCCATCTCGGCCTCATTTGACCCTGAAGGCATTGACCTAGCGTCATGAAATGTATACTGATGCGAGGTGACTACGGCCGTAATCTATTCCCTCCTAATTGTATGCTTGTAGCCTCAGTAGTTTCTGAGATCTGTGGGAAGGGGGAGGGGCGAATCCGCCCCCTCCCGTGCACGTTATATGAGATGCCCTTCGACGCGCGTGTTAAGAAACACCCAGATGGCGTTGCTTTGTTCTCTAAAGTACAGCTCCTTCATCGATTAAAAATGCCCTGACTGCTCGGCGCTACTTCTGCAAAAATTATACGATGTTGTACGGATGTGCGCTTGTTTGCGGACACGACTCTCACTACCGTAATGTCCGCGGACACGACTCGCACTTCCACATCGTGTCCGCGGAAACGACTCGCACTTCGCCATCGTGTCCGCGGAAACGACTCGCACTGTCATCGTGTCCGAAGGCATGACTCTCACTGTACCAACGTGTCCGCAGACACGGCGCACTGCCATCGTAGCGGCGGGCACCATCGTGTCCGCAGACACGACTTGCACTGCGCGATGGTGTCCGCGGACACAACGCTCACCGTTCCTCTGTGTTCGTTAGCACGACTCGAATCGTGTCTCCGTGTCTGCAGCGCAGCGAATCCTGCAGTCGAAGGATCAGCTGATCGCCGATTTGAAAAGCGACGGCGGCGGCGGCGGCGGGCTGCGCGACGCCGAGCTGGAACAGGTCTGCTCTGAGCGGGAGCTGGCGCAAGCTGAAGTTCACAAACTGGCCGCTAGAGTGGAGCAGCAGCGCGACGAACTGCAGGAGGCGGAGATGGCGGCGCAGAACGAGGCGCAGGCGGCCGCCGAGGCGTCGCGAGAGGCGGAGGTGCGAGAGGCGACCAGCAGGCGGGTGCGAGCCGACCTGGAGCAGGAGCTGGATCAGGCGAACCAGGTGAGAACCGGCTGCTTTGGACTGACCTGGAGCAGAACTGGAGCAGCTGAACCAAGTGAGCACTGTTGGCTGCAACCTGCACTCCGGGTATTCACTCTTTAGTTATTTAAACAAACAAAAAACTGGCTTTCCGACTTACCCGGACCACTCTAATTACACAACTTGGGCGCTTCATAACCATTAGCAGTTGATGCGCCCTTAAGCCCAATCAATCAATCTAATTACACAACTCTGACTTTCGAGGGAAGACGTATGAGCTAGCTTATCATCACCGTTGCATACCGTCGATCGGTATATTTTCCGTTGAATACAAGCGTAAGTCTAGTTCTTTCTGATTGCAAATTGTAAAGGGCAATAGCTTGCCTTCGGCGTCGGAAATATCAAATTTATTTTACAACAAACACAAAATTCCAGGATTGAAGATGCTGACATGGACGAAGGTGGACAAAATCCGTTGAGTTTTTAGGTTTTAAGAGATCTTGACTTCGCATTTTAAGCAAATCCTAGTTACGCCCCTGGATTTGCGGGAATTCGCAGCTTACGGTAGATTCCCCGGCAGAACTTGATGACGATGATGGTTGCTCTTTGGTTGGAGTGTCGGAGACCAGGTCTGGGATTAGGCACGAGTACAGATCGTGGCGTCACTGTCTATGATTATTTTAAAATGCTGTGTACTGAGCAGAGGTGAATAAACATCCGAATTTTCGAGTCTTCCTGGTGAGGTGCCCTTTCCCCACACAGCAACCTTCGTTGACCGTCGAATGCGAGCCAAACTCGAAGCGGCTCGCTAGCCTTCCATGCACAGGATTTAATGACCGGCGGCCGAGCATCACTGACTCCTCATATGTGACGTCACATATATGTCGACCAGTCGAAGAGCGACCAGTTCGTATGCCAGTTTTTAATTCTTTCAAGCATTTCTAGTATTACAAACAAAGAAGACGAACGCCGCCATTGTCATTTATAAAAAAAGTAGTAGTGAAACTTCCCAGAAAGCAGGGTCTTGGGTGATATGAAACTTGTTCATTGTCACTCGGCGGTGTCGTTCCCGCGGTATAATGCCTCATGTCTAATGCCAAGTCTGCCCTGGCAGGAGATGCGCTTTCTGCGGGAAGAGATGACACGTCAGAAGACGCAGGCTCTGACCAGGCTGCAGGAGCGTGACGGCGAGATTGAGAAACTGCGCCGACAGATCACCTCTAAACACGTGGCCAGCAGCACAGGTCAGTGGTCAGCAGCACAGGTCAGTGGCCAGCAGCACAGGTCAGTGGCCAGCAGCACAGGTCAGTGGCCAGCAGCACAGGTCAGTGGCCAGCAGCACAGGTCAGTGGTCAGCAGCACAGGTCAGTGACCAGCAGCACAGGTCAGTGACCAGCAGCACAGGTCAGTGGCCAGCAGCACATGTCAGTGGCCTTGGTCGCTGTATGACCGAAACAGTCCATGCGCCCCTAAGTCCAAATAATCAACCAACAGGTCAGTGGCCAGCAGCATAGGTCAGTGGCCAGCAGCACAGGTCAGTGGCCAGCAGCACAGGTCAGCGGAAAGCTCAGGAGTGGATATAGGCTAAATGATTTGGAGGGCGCAGAAGTGAAACATGCATTGTCGTATTGACGGTCGATTGGTCAACACTTTCATGCATTGTCGCATTGAAAGTCCATTGGTTAACACATCCATGCATTGTCGCATTGAAAGTCCATTGGTTAACACATCCATGCATTGTGGATGGATAGTCCACTGATTAACACATCCATGCATTGTGGATGGATAGTCCACTGATTAACACATCCATGCATTGTCACATTGATAGTCGATTGGTTACCACTTCCATGCATTATTCTGTAATGAACCTTCGGGAATTAAGTTCTGTCCACGAATTACATTAATCGGTGTCCGATAACTTCATATGAACATTCGCCGCTAGCTCCATAATGCATTGCAAACTACACATTTATGTTGCATCTTGAGTCACCATTCAACCTTTATAGTCTGACCTTTGTTCAAGCGTTGGTGGCATGCACTTCTTTTGTTCGCTTTGTTTGCCAACCTGAAAGCGCAGTGTTTCGGATGCTTGGTCTTGGTGACTCGGAGTCGGAGTCGGAGTCTTGGTGAGAGACATGAAAGCCTCTGGTAGAGAGCCCCACACTGAAGGCAGTGTCATTGGAGTCGGCGCCGCTACCTCTGAATCCTGTATTTGCGGACGCGAATGTTGAGAATTACGGAGCCCTGGTACCTCACGAAACACGTGTATTTGCAGAGGTGGAGTTGGAGACACGTCTGCGATCTCTCACAGAGAACCTAATTCAGAAGCAGACCAACATTGAGACGCTGGGTACCCACAACAAGTCGCTCAGCGTACAGCTAGAGCGAGCACAGGTAACGTTATGTAGTTCCCCTGGTGGAAACCTCGGTTTCATGCTAGAAAACACCCAGACAATGCATGTACAATTTTGAGCAATCCATCTTTGGTACTTAGTTCGCTGAAATATGCTAGAATAAGGTGCTGGAAATGATGATGATAAAAAGGATGCTAGAATAAGATGAAGAATGTTTCGGTTTAAGCTCTGATTTGCCCCATGAAGCAATGCCACTCCTTGTATGATGATCGAAATGTAGTTGTTTCTATTGACCAGACGCAACTCGAATCCTTGATCGGATGTGTGCAGACGGTAGTCACGAGAAAGCATCTAAGATGTGTAAATATATTCCATAATAGTCCATAATAATGACCATGTTGACATGCCTATATCACCAGCATGAATAAAGGGGATATCTGAATCTGAGCATGTCGAACTTTGATGTTCAGTGCCTGGAGTTTTGAATATGATGACTGTTACACTACCGAACTGAACTAACCAGGACGGAACAAAGCTAAGCAAAGCCGATGTTCAACGAGCCATCGTTGATGTCGGAATACGGATTGAGTGTCGCAGAGACTACAAATACCGGAGCTCGGCACGAGTCACCGCTGCGCCTTGTAACCGGCAGCTACATCTCCACCTGCAGATGTAGCTGCCGGTTACAGGTACACAAGTCTGCGCCAAACAACTCCTGAGCTACTAGGCTAAAGCGGAAGTTCAGAACGCCTGGGTGCTGGCGAAATTTTAATTACTTGGCTTTACAGCGAAAATTGTCATCAATCCTGCCCTCTATCATCTCGATGGGCCCTCTACCATCTCGATGGGCCCTCTACCAACGAATCTCACTTCGCTACTCTTCGCCCCGACAATCGGCGTGAGGCCCTTATACTCAACTCACGTTTCTAAAAACCAAAAACCAACCAACAACTCTACCATCTCGATGGGCCCTCTACCATCTCAATGGGTCCTCGATCATCTCGATGAATTATGCCCTCTATCGTCTCGATGTGCCCTCTTATCATCTCGATGGTCCCTCTGTCATCTCGATGGCGTTTTGCCACAATCGCCACAATTGTGCTGTATCCACTCGAATACCATGTATTACAATTCACCGCTTTCCAAATTCGTTCTTCGGATCACGCTGCATGACCGACGCAGTCGATGCGCCCCTAAACTCCAAGTTCTTCGGATCAATTCCTTCAACATCCCACCATTTGATGAGTATGGCTTCGGATGGCTTGCTAAGATTGGCTTTCCGTCGATATATTAACTAGCCTTGCCGAATTGTTACAGAATGTCTTCCTCGCTGTCAGGTCAGAAAAGAGGGAACGTCAACATTCGATGTACTACTACGCCATGTTCCCAAATACTGCCATATTATGACATTGAGGTGCTTCTGGGAAGTTCTTCAAAGTTACAGCTGGAAGTTCCACACCCTGTCCTAATGTAACGATGATTTCAGTCGGGTAATTGGGTAATTTACCCTTTAAGATCTCGGTTGCGTCACGCCTGGTAAGTGGTTGGGGAAACTTGATTGCTATTAATTCGACACCGGTGTGGTGCGGTGCGTGATGGCGTGATCCGTGGTGCGTGCAGCGTGTACCATTTTCCTGTGTGCCGTCAGCTGGAATGATAAGGTAGTGCTGATGGCTGCTCGATTGTTAAGAGCGGTTTTTCTTTGGAGCGCGTCTTCCTGTTACATCGCCACGTGTTCTTAGCTTGGTATTTATTGCACCAGTATATCAGAGGAGGAGGTCGTGGAGGGAAGTTGAACCGTGATTATCTTTGTTCCAGCTGTTATTTCCCATTCACGTATATTTCTGATCTGTCTTGGTCGTCTGCGATCTGGTGTACGGGTGTGCGTGAACGTTGCGCTGACCGGAGGGCCACCACATGCGTGGATGCCTCCTGACGAGTTGCACGCGACCTGGACCCGGGCCATGGACGCCCGCCGTACTCGACTTACGTCCATCTGAACTGATCATTAGAGTGGGTTCTGTCGGAATGCCGGCATCGGTTTGGCGTCGTCCGTTTCCGTAGGCCTGCTTCCGTCAGGGTTTCCCATGTACACCTGCCGTAACGTGGACGCCATGAGCGACGCTGGCCGGGGCGCTGGTCCTCACACCGGAGTAGCTGGTCCGGAGTAGCCGTCCTGCTGTCATACTAGAGTCTCGTCATGCTGGGCCGCTCTGCCGGGCCTCAGCAGGCCAGACAGTAGGACTGGTGGCTTCGGACATGGCCTGACCGTTGTCGGGTGCAGGCGCAGACGCCATGACACGACCAGTGACCTGACCTGACCATGACACGACCAGTGACCTGACCTGACCATGACACGACCAGTGACATGACCTGACCGTTGTCGGGTGCACGCGCAGACGCCATGACACGACCGGTGACCTGACCTGACCATGACACGACCAGTGACCTGACCTGACCATGACACGACCAGTGACATGACCTGACCGTTGTCGGGTGCACGCGCAGACGCCATGACACGACCGGTGACCTGACCTGACCATGACACGACCAGTGACCTGACCTGACCATGACACGACCAGTGACATGACCTGACCGTTGTCGGGTGCACGCGCAGACGCCATGACACGACCAGTGACCTGACCTGACCATGACACGACCAGTGGCCCGACCTGACCATGACACGACCAGTGACCTGACCTGACCATGACACGACCAGTGACCTGACCTGACCATGACACGACCAGAGACCTGACCTGACCGTTGTCGGGTGCAGGCGCAGACGCCATGACACGACCAGTGACCTGACCTGACCATGACACGACCAGTGACCTGACCTGACCATGACACGACCAGTGACCTGACCTGACCATGACACGACCAGTGACATGACCTGACCGTTGTCGGGTGCACGCGCGACGCCATGACACGACCGGTGACCTGACCTGACCATGACACGACCAGTGACCTGACCTGACCATGACACGACCAGTGACATGACCTGACCGTTGTCGGGTGCACGCGCAGACGCCATGACACGACCGGTGACCTGACCTGACCATGACACGACCAGTGACCTGACCTGACCATGACACGACCAGTGACATGACCTGACCGTTGTCGGGTGCACGCGCAGACGCCATGACACGACCAGTGACCTGACCTGACCATGACACGACCAGTGGCCCGACCTGACCATGACACGACCAGTGACCTGACCTGACCATGACACGACCAGTGACCTGACCTGACCATGACACGACCAGAGACCTGACCTGACCGTTGTCGGGTGCAGGCGCAGACGCCATGACACGACCAGTGACCTGACCTGACCATGACACGACCAGTGACCTGACCTGACCATGACACGACCAGTGACATGACCTGACCGTTGTCGGGTGCACGCGCAGACGCCATGACACGACCGGTGACCTGACCTGACCATGACACGACCGGTGACCTGACCTGACCATGACACGACCAGTGACATGACCTGACCGTTGTCGGGTGCACGCGCAGACGCCATGACACGACCAGTGACCTGACCTGACCATGACACGACCAGTGGCCCGACCTGACCATGACACGACCAGTGACCTGACCTGACCATGACACGACCAGTGACCTGACCTGACCATGACACGACCAGAGACCTGACCTGACCGTTGTCGGGTGCAGGCGCAGACGCCATGACACGACCAGTGACCTGACCTGACCATGATACGACCAGTGGCCCGACCTGACCATGACACGACCAGTGACCTGACCTGACCATGATACGACCAGTGACCTGACCTGACCATGACACGACCAGTGACCTGACCTGACCATGACACGACCAGTGACCTGACCTGACCATGACACGACCTGACCATGACACGACCAGTGACCTGACCTGACCATGACACGACCAGTGACCTGACCTGACCATGACACGACCAGTGACCTGACCTGACCATGACACGACCAGTGACCTGACCTGACCATGACACGACCAGTGACCTGACCTGACCATGACACGACCAGTGACCTGACCTGACCATGACACGACCAGTAACCTGACCTGACCATGACACGACCTGACCATGACACGACCAGTGACCTGACCTGACCATGACACGACCAGTGACCTGACCTGACCATGACACGACCAGTGACCTGACCTGACCATGACACGACCAGTGACCTGACCTGACCATGACACGACCAGTGACCTGACCTGACCATGACACGACCAGAGACCTGACCTGACCGTTGTCGGGTGCAGGCGCAGACGCCATGACACGACCAGTGACCTGACCTGACCATGACACGACCAGTGACCTGACACGACCAGTGACATGACCTGACCATGACACGACCAGTGACCTGACCTGACCATGACACGACCAGTGACCTGACCTGACCATGACACGACCAGTGACCTGACCTGACCATGACACGACCAGTGACATGACCTGACCATGACACGACCAGTGACCTGACCTGACCATGACACGACCAGTGACCTGACCACGACCAGTGACATGACCTGACCATGACACGACCAGTGACCTGACCTGACCATGACACGACCAGTGACATGACCTGACCATGACACGACCAGTGACCTGACCTGACCATGACACGACCAGTGACCTGACACGACCAGTGACATGACCTGACCATGACACGACCAGTGACCTGACCTGACCATGACACGACCAGTGACATGACCTGACCATGACACGACCAGTGACATGACCTGACCGTTGTCGGGTGCAGGCGCAGACGCCATGACACGACCAGTGACCTGACCTGACCATGACACGACCAGTGACCTGACCTGACCGTTGTCGGGTGCAGGCGCAGACGCTCCAGCTGGAGGGCTGCTCGCCGCGCCAGGAGCGGTCGTCCGACCCTGACCCGGTGCGGCTCCGTGCGCCGACCCTGTTCGCCGAGACGCCCTGGGACGGCACGGTGACCCGCCGCGTCAAGCGCGCCTACTCCAGCCTGGACGGCTGCAGCATCCGACTAGGCGTGTTCCTCAAACGGTATCCGATCGCGCGCATTTTCGTCATCGGCTACATGGTGAGTGCACCGCTGACGGACCGGGCGTCCGAGGTCAGGGTGGGGACGAGATGTGGCGGGTGCTGAGCGGGTCCAGGTGTGCAGCGGCGGTGTCTTCACGTGCTGGCTGAATGAGGGATTCGAGGCTCGGTTGGTGTCATTGCAGCCTCATTAGTCAGGTGGAAACCCAAGGCGTACATCGAATCATAACAGATGTGGGAATAGTTCGCCTGTGACGGAATTTCACCACATCAGAATTCTCCACGTGACTTTGGCGCCACGGGGAGCGTGCCGCTGAATGTGGCTGAAACTATCTCTCGGTCCATATTCATGTCGTTGGTGAAGCCTGTGGGATAACATGTACCTGGCGATTAGGTAACATTAGCACGGGCAGATTTCATGATCGAGCTAAGCACGGGGATGGGTTCAGTGCTGTTTGCTGTGTCCGGCTGTGGTCAGGTCAAGTCGGGTCAGCGTGCTGGCTGTGTGTGGGCAGACGTTGACACCTGGTGAGGGACACGCCCCCTGACTGACCAGCTGACTGCCGCCACAGTGCCTGCTGCACCTGTGGGTGATGATCGTGCTGTTCACCTACACACCCGAGATGCACGGCGAAGACTTCCGCGGACTGCGCAGTGGTGGCTCGGTGCCCTGACCTGCTGCTGTGGTGGGGCGGACCGCGAGGTAGCGCGCTGCCCTGACCTGCTGCTGTGGTGGGATTGACCGCGAGGTAGCGCGCTGCCCTGACCTGCTGTGGTGGGGCGGACCGCGAGGTAGCGCGCTGCCCTGACCTGCTGTGGTGGGGCGGACCGCGAGGTAGCGGCGCGCTGCCCTGACCTGCTGCTGTGGCGGGATGGACCGCGAGGTAGCGCGCTGCCCTGACCTGCTGTGGTGGGGCGGACCGCGAGGTAGCGCGCTGCCCTGACCTGCTGCTGTGGTGGGATTGACCGCGAGGTAGCGCGCTGCCCTGACCTGCTGTGGTGGGGCGGACCGCGAGGTAGCGCGCTGCCCTGACCTGCTGCTGTGGCGGGACGGACCGCGAGGTAGCGCGCTGCCCTGACCTGCTGTGGTGGGGCGGACCGCGAGGTAGCGCGCTGCCCTGACCTGCTGCTGTGGTGGGGCGGACCGCGAGGTAGCGGCGCGCTGCCCTGACCTGCTGCTGTGGTGGGATTGACCGCGAGGTAGCGCGCTGCCCTGCCCTGCTGTGGTGGGGCGGACCGCGAGGTAGCGGCGCGCTGCCCTGACCTGCTGCTGTGGTGGGATTGACCGCGAAGTAGCGCGCGCTGCCCTGATCTGCTGTGGCGGGACGGACCAACCCATCTCCAGTCACTTGTCACCGGGAAGAGAACTTGTTATGTAGCTGTAGATGATCACGTGTTGGCGATACCTGCCCGCCGCGGCAGCTGGTCCCGTGGCGCGCTGCCGTATCAGCAGGGACCGGGCATCATCCTGGCACTCTCGCCACCTGTTGAGTTTGGCTGAGGTTACCAATGAAATTGAAGTTGATCGCTGTTCCGAGGAACATTTTTTTCGTGACAGACGAAGACATGGGCTAACAATGCAGTACTTTATCCTTGTTGGCAATGGTGGGAACTCAACGCAAGTTTCGTCTACACAATATTTAAGACATGCTTTAGTTTTGCGTCAGGTATGGACCGATGCTGCTATCCGTGGAAAAGCAGAAGATGCCACTGTTATGCATCGGGTAGACACCTGTGTTCGAACAATGGGTACTGTTGGAAACTGAGAGAGAACAGAACCTCCGAACTGAGGCCTGCATCTCCGAACGACAATCAGTCAGAATTTGCAGCACTGCATTTGGGCGCTTCGTCCGGTAAAATACACTCAACGGCTACATCTTCCGATTTCGCTTGATATTCCGTTTCTTTTTCTCAACGGCTAAACATTACCTTCTTGGGAGTAGTTATTTTAGTGGTGCCGAACTTGTTCACAGCTATAGTCACGGCATTTGTGTGGCGAAAAGCCCATATCGCATACAAATTACACGCTGCACAGGTTCGTCGCCTTACGTCCTGATGACCAGCTAATGTGGGATATGCGTCCGAGCGCAGACAAGCTGCACAGGACAGGACTGCACAGACAAGCTGCACAGGAGCGACAGCGAAATTTCCGCGGCTGTCCTTTCCGAGCTGGCGCCAGCTTCGCCTTAACATAGTGGTCAACGTCATGCGCTTTGACCGCAACGACGCGCGATGCTATTTTCGCGGTCGCCATACCAGCTGCGTTGCGACCTTCACCGTCAGAGGGCAGATGCCGAACCTGGGCGGTGTTGTGCCATCTCGAGTGATGTTCCAGGCGGCTGAAGCGAAGCAGTAGTAATTGTTTGACTATTATCTCGAAAGATGGCGCGAATCGTGCCATGTTATGCGTTCTGCACGAATATGTAGCCATGAGCTGAACCAATACCATTCGAGACGCGTACGCATTTATGCCGCAGTGCCATCTGGTTAACGCCCAGCAACGCGGGCTTGGCTACATCGCATACGGCACCCGGATGTTTGACTGATAACCATTGTGCTATGAAACCCCTCCCTCCGGACGTTGTCTAGACCCACCATTTATACCAACCTACACTGATCGTGATTATTTGTTCACCGTTACTGAAAAAAAGTTATCCGTGTACTCTGTTTCAGGCGTTTTTTTCGTCGTTACGTTTTGTGTCCACCCTATGCTTTCCACAGATGTCGAGAATTATGGCCTTCGTTTTCACTTGTTTCGGTATTCCAAGCTGTAGTCTATTTTTTTGTCAGCTTTGTGACTAAACAACTGCGTGCTGTGTCGGGGCCTTGATCGGATCTGCGTTCTCACGCCAGACATTTCATGTTGGGTGTATGTGTGTGTCTGTTGGCATTGCGTTGAGGCGGCTGGGGGCATTTGGTGCCGCGAGAAAAAAAAACTCCAGTTATTGTTCTATTTGTTCGTACGCGTACTCGGACTTGGTCCGGGTTTGAGGAAGCTTCCCCGGATCGTTAGTTTGGTATGTGAGCTTTGGGGCGCATCGACATAGGTGGGTCATAAAGCGCCCAAACTCCCCGAACCGTTAGTTAGGTACGTGAGCTTCAGGGAGCATTGACGTCGTTGGTCATATACCGACCAGACTCCTCGGGCCGGAATGTGCCACAGAACAGGTGGAAGTTTACATCAGACGTCCATGACGTGTCGACGTCTGAGCCATCGGCGTAACTCGCGCAAGGAGATGCGAACTGATAATGACGTCACCGACTGTTATTCCCCACAAGCACCAGTAGGCAGGTCACGATGATCATAGGGTGCAACGAATCTGGCAGGATGTCGTATCGCGTGCGATGGTTTGAAATGTCTGGATTTCGAGAAGCCCTGCTGACACGGATTTTACCGATACGCGATGCCGATTGCTTCCCACGCCGGCAAACATCAACCGTACTATATGTCATGAGGTGGTTTGTTAAACCACGGATGCATGATGATGGGGTGGGAGGTAATTACTGACCAGCCCTTGGCGCAGGTTACCCGGGGTATCGCGCAGTCACGACCGAGAAGTCTATATTTGGGGAGGGCATCTCATGTCGATTCTCACCATCCAACGCCCTTCGAGTTAATGATTAGTTACATGCAAATATAGTATATGGCCCCCTGCGAACTCCCTTAGCCATTGGAACTGGCACGGCAGCAACAGCCATTGTAATTCCCCTTGCCAGAAAGTCGACTAACCGATGTCTGGCGTTTGCGCACCGGTAACTGGGGCCCGTCAAGTGATGAAACAGTACGTTTTGTCCCATAGTGAATTCCTGGCTCCCGCCATTCCCTCACACAATTTATTGTGAACCCCTGGGCCAAAAAACAAGCATATACAATCTGCACATACGTAGGTAAGCATTTCTTGAACTTGCGAACGAGCTGTTTTTTCTGATATACCCGCTATGCTGGAAATACTTATTATACGGGAGCAGCACATGAATATACGTGGACATCGACTCACTGCATGGCCGACCTATGGGAATGCCATGTGGAATGAACTCGTATAACGCTGCGAAATGAGGCGGACTAGCGTCAAGAAGTAGAACATTTGGGCTATTTTCAGAGATGAAATTACATGTCGCATACGATCTTGGAGCAATGACACAAGTAAAAAAAAGGAATCTACGTGCCCCACCTGCCTGTCTAAACTTTCCTCTTAAACATGAGTTACTTGAAAGGGTTGTGCAGCTATTGCATATAATCGTGCAGTAGAAAACAGCAAGCATGGCTTTTATCTTACTCCATGCTAGTACTGGAACTAGCATTTTCATCGGGCTTTGGTTGCCAGCTGCTGAATACAATGTGTTCTATGTAGCAATAGGCATTGGTACGCCAGGAACGCCAACCCGCGAATGGGATCCGCGTAATAACCTGACATTTTATGACCGCGGGAAAACGTGTTTGTCTCTACGATGCCGTGGGGGAGGTAGTAGGGTCGGCTACCTGTGTCTAGGTTAGACAGGAGCGTAGGAGCATGGGAAGAGCAGAGGCTGAGCTTTCGAGCAGCGAAGCTGAAAATTTTGACCGCACATGCAGAAACAAAGAATGTTGGGCCCCACAGCGCCAAAGTTGCCGAAATCAGAGTTTATTACGTTAAGGGGCGGGGGACGGGGTCGGTAGACAGTCGAGACTTACCCCTCTAGCTTGAAAATCGTTCTTGCGCCCCTGTGATTGGACCCCACCTGGAAACTGAAGATGGTGAAACCATTGCCACAAAAAACATAAAAGAAGTGGAACAATGCACGACATCCTATCAAGTCCAGGAACTAGGAGAATGCAGGAATGCACGCATATACATGAGGCGCAGTTGTGCATTTGGGTTGTGGGGGGCAGGGTGTTTCTTCACATCGCCTAAGTTCATGATGGTGAAATAAAAATATGAGAGCCAATTGACCCTTGCCGTTGAATATAAGCGCAAAAATGGCGAGGAATGAACTGACAAATAGTAGCACTCCAAAACCCGCAACATTCCCAAAATATACACCTTTGATACAAACTCTTCTTTTGGCTTGCATGGCATATCTTGGCCGTTAGCGGTGCAATTGGACCAAGTGGCGTATCCAGGGGAGGGGTCATGGGATCACCTCGAGCCCCTTCAGGGCCCAGGGTGGTCCACGAAGACGTGTTTCAACATAGACTGCGACGAAGCACACAATAAATTCGGCGCTCCAGGGGCTTATGAGCGACCGGTCATGGTCCAGGGCCGACGAAATGGCCCGGCCAATGAAGAAGTGCCCGAATTGACTCTTTTTCATCGCTAATGAAGTCCTTCCGAATCTATGAAGGGGGAGGTGTCCTTTGCTCCCCTTGTGTGCTAAGAATATGCGGCATGAACTGTCTCGACACTACAAATCCACGAATACTAGAACGATGCTACCCCAGGTCAACAACAAAACACACCATGACAGGGGCACTTAAGTCCAGTCACCAAAAGTATGAATGCCCCCGCCCCGTTGGCCGAATCGTGAATCCGCCACCGATCAGAGCACAAATGACGTCATTAATTTAAGGCGTGAATTGGCTACTACAAAAAAAAAACCAGTAAATTATCGTAGTTGAAGCTGGCTGGCGATATTGATCAGGGCGGTAATATGCTCCCAAGGCTTGCCTTTTGAAGATCAGTGAATTTGCAGACGGCTGGTGTCATGGCGTTTACTTCGTAGGTCACGTTCGTGTGGTACCGACTTCCCATGTCTCCGAGTAGACATGGCACGAACGGATATAGATAAACATTTGCAGGGTTTGTACATAAACAAGCTGTTACTGAACCAAAAACCGGCCGTTTTACATAAGTGAGCATGCTTTGTTTGTGTATGTATAAGTTAACTTCGCCGCAGACTTGTGCTCAACTCGAGTTGAATCGATTCTTTTCCCAAAAACATCTTGAGTCGTGAGTTGAATCACATCTTCTTTTTTTAATGAGTTGAATCACGAGTCAATCATTTGAATCACAATGAGTCATTTGAGTCTTGCAACTCAAATGCAAGTTATGAACAAATGATATAAAGCATGTATCTTTGTACATAGTATGCCATGACACAAGGTAGGGAGTAAAAACACAGTATAATTATTAATGCTTAGCATTGCAATTGTCAACTTATCAGCTGCCAGTGAGTAAAGAATGAGGTCTACTTAAGTTATTTACCAAAAACTGATAACAATAACTACAAAAAAGTATTAGTGCTAAGCTTGGTATTCACAATCAGTATCATGCATGAGTCAATTCTAGCGCCAGAAACACAACACAGAAATGGGATGTGATTGTGAAAAATAATAGGGAACTGAAATGACCATGCACTTTTTTTTGGAAGAGGCATTTGCACTGAATAAATTGCGTCGGTTTGTGTGGCAAATAACAAACCCAAGTTAACTTTACAAGAAGGCAGATCAAAATTTTCCTTCAAGCCCGCATGACGTCATTCGAAGTTTTTAAAAAATGGTAGAAATTTGGTTGCAGAACTTTTCTCAAATCGTACGCAATGGTCACTTTAATTTGCTTCCTAGCAAATATATTTGTATTCCGCTCACCAGGTGAGTTATAATCTTTTCCCATTTTTTCCAGTGAGCATTTGTTCCGACACATTTTATTCTCATGCATAGACAAGGTCGGATTTGTGCATTGTAATCCGGCGTTTGGAGAGGAATATTTTGTAGTCATCCAGTATGGAAAATATTTGTATTCAAACCTTATGCATGGTAACTCACCTTGCACCCATTTCAGTGAATTTTGAGCACTTTTTCTTGATCACAGCAGTTCGTTGTCAAAAGTTAATAACTTAGGAACTTCAACTTCCAGATGAAAAAAGCAACAAATAATTTTCTGGAAAGGATAATGTTCAGGATCCCAAAAATCTAGGATCAGCCTATTTTTCCAAACATTTACCTACCTACCTACATTGACATACAGCAGTTGTTGAAAACAGTTTTTCCAGGCCAGCTAGACCCAGGGCATGATGCATTCTTCCTTGGTGAATCTTGCGTGGATTGTTGATGATACATGCATAATTGAACATTTATGTACATTGTGATCTAGGAATGCCCTCCTGAAACTTGCAACTCAACTGAAACTCTCCTGCCAATGGGGAGAAGAAGTTATGGAGCACTTAGCGCCCCCTTGACTGTCCTTTCTTCCGCTCTTGAACGAGGGTGACAACTTGAACATGTAAAATGGATGGTAGAGGGAGCCTACCAATACCAGGAAGAAGCCCTTTATTTTGGAGGCACTTGATGGTGAGCCTGCCGGAAATGGCACATTGTTGGGCAGGACGATTATTACTAGGTCATTTATGATACCCTTTGATGAAGCTAAAGAATAGGTCTTTCAATTAGAATACGTCAAAGTACCCTATATTGCCATAAAATATGCAGGATAGCGTAGAGAAAGTCGGTAAAATTGGGTGTAAATCAATGGTGAAGGGAAACCTTCAAGCCTTCAAGGAAACCTGCTACCAAACAAACTTCGTGGGGGCAACAGACAACGCAATCATATTCTGTGCAGATACCTATTGCAGTGCAGAACCTGGGTGCCATGTTGCAGTTAGGTGATGTGTGTCAGGTATATGATTCAGGTTGTGCGTGCATCATGCTGATGTGGATTGAGGTATTATGCACTCATTGCTTTGCATATGCATTGACAACCATTCATCTCGTTAATTTGTTCAAGTCAATTACTTTATGCACATGCACGTTCATTTATCTGTATATTTATCCTATATATCAACCATTACAGTGCATGACGAATGATAATGTGAGGTGAAAACAAAGTTATAGCAAAAATAATATATCCAACAGATGTTTCGATGTTGGAGCATCTTCGTTAGTGTGAATAAATACTGATTCCCTTCTTTAATTAGACAGATGAAGATGAGTTGACATCAAACTGTCTGTCAAATCAATTATTTTTGCTATAACTTTGTTTTCACCTCACATTATATATATATATATATATATATATATATATATATATATATATATATATATATATATATATATATTATATTTTATATATATTATATGTATATATATATATATATAGTGTGTGAGCAGTGCACACGAAATCATATGGCTTATGAGTCTGATACCATTGAGTCGGATCTGAATCAATTCAAATTTATGTTTGAGTCGTGAGTTGAATCGGATCTCTAGCTCTGAGTCTGAATTGAGTCGAATCAAATAATTTTGACCTGCTGTGAATCATGAGTTGAATCGGATCTCAAGATCTATGAGCAGTAGCGCAACCAGGGGGGGGGCAAGGGACCATGCCCCCCCCCCCGAAATTTTTTGGGGGCCCGCTCCGAGCCAGGGGCCCGCGAAGCGGGCCCCTGGCTCGGAGTGGGCCACCCTACTCGGAGCCCTGGCTAGGGGCCCGCGAAGCGGATCTGTGGCTCGAATCAGGGGCCCTTTGAACCAACTGAAAATCTGGGGGCCCGTTTTAACCAGGGCCCGCCTCGAACCGGGGCCCCTGATAAAGGAAAAGTGCTTTTATTTCTGCGAAGTTTCACAAACATAGGGGCCCGCTCAAAAGTAAGTGCATGTTTTCCGCATACTTTTTTTTTTAAACATGAGGGGGGCCCGCTTGCGAGGGGGCCCGCTCTCCAACCCTGCCCCCCCGAACTGAAATCCTGGTTGCGCCACTGTGAGTCAAATGTGAGCCGATTAAAAAAATTTGAGTCGAGCACAAGTCTGCTTCGCCGCACATGCAATCTAGGCGTTTTCAGATCAACGTACCCAATTTGGCCCGACTCCGCCATCGGGACGCCTTTACAATCACTTCCCGCTAGCGGCTGCTTTCAAATGGCCCACTGAAAACGTGCGTAAGTCACAGTCACGAAGTCGCCGTCGTGTGCATGTCACATGGGTCTGTTTTCGTATCGACGCCGTCCGCAACGGGGCCAAACGTCCACCGACAACATTTCAGGTGATGGAGGCCATCCTGAAGGATCTGCCAGGGGTGCAGGTGTGTCTGGGCCATGTCCTCGTCTACGTTACAATGGGCCCGAGGTGATGGAGGCCATCCTGAAGGATCTGCTAGGAGTGCAGGTGTGTCTGGGCCATGTCCTCGTCTACGTTACAATGGGCCCGAGGTGATGGAGGCCATCCTGAAGGATCTGCCAGGAGTGCAGGTGTGTCTGGGCCATGTCCTCGTCTACGTTACAATGCACTATTGCAGGGGCGGATCACATTTTCATTGGGCATGTGTACTCGTCTGAAGGGATGTCATTTCATCGGAGAGGCGCCGCTGTGAAAGTCTCTGGAGGGGCGCTTTCTCCCGAAAATTCGTTGAGCGTGGTGTGTACGCGCGCGCACTCGAGCATACTGAAACCTTTCCCCTCGAGGGGGCGCTAATTCCTTGGAGAGGGATGCCTTTGGTTGAAAAATCTGGTCAATGGTGGTTGGGGATGGGGTGAAATTTTTGAAGCGGCACCTTTTCCCGGTGAGAAGGCGCAACTTTTCCTGCGGCTGGGGGGGGGGGGGGGAGGGAGGGAGGGAGGGAGGGAGGGAGGGAGGGAGGGAGGGAGGGAGGGAGGGAGGGAGGGAGGGAGGGAGGGAGGGAGGGAGGGAGGGAGGGAGGGAGGGAGGGAGGGGGAGGGAGGGAGGGAGGGAGGGAGGGAGGGAGGGAGGGAGCACGTGCCTCCAGTGCCTCTGCTGTGTGTCCCTGCCAATAACGGACACATTTTTATTTCGAAAACAATGTTTGTTAGTATCCTGGATTCACCTCGCCTGGCTTCGGGCCCCGACACTCCCGAGCGAAGTCCTGCCAAACGGTACCAAAGTGCAGGATCGTATAGCCGTACGATGTATTGGAAAATAGACCATCATTTCGCATGTCATGGACAGCAGATACACCGCATGTCATGGACAGCAGATGGACACCGCACGGAGCTCTGCAAAGGAGCAATATCTGCTGAGTAAAAATACCTCTTCGCAACCACCTCGGTATGGATGCCTAAATACAACCCGGCTAAACGAGCGCGCATAAAAACAACACACTCGCTATGTGAGTAGATAAAGCTGCAAAACGACGTCAACCTGCCGTTACTCCACGACAAGACCATAAGAGCTCGCAGGCTCACATGTATACGTACGTGCAGCTCATTGACACCACACACATCGCATTCGGTTGCCCGGCAACGCCATTGCAGACTCTGACTTCTAGTCGCGCCATTGTACAAGCGATACCGAAAAGGCGGGGAGTAGAACAGACAACACCGCCGGCAGCGGAACGTCAGGTACACTACGGGAGGTTCGGTTGGTCCCTTCACCAAGCGTTCATGTCAGCTGTCGGTAAAATATATCGGATGACACGCATTTGACACGAGCAGCATAAAGTGGAGAAATATGGTCAGCCCCTTAACTCGTCAATGACAGGTTCAAGTGACCCGAGAAGAACACCATTTTCAGCCCTATGGACCCGAGGACAGATCAGGCAATCACGATTTGATTTAGTGGACCCACACGGATAACACCCACGTAACAGATACGCGCATCAAATTGCAACACTGGGCCGGCAATTTATGGCCCCCGAACAGGCACGCCACACACCAATCTACATCATTCACTTTAACTGCGCTAGCGATGTCAAACTGGGGCACCGGTGGGCGGACGCGATGGGACGCCGGAACTGCATTCTTGCATCACTAACACGCCCAGTGTGCCGGAGTGCTCGCACGTGCGGCCAGCGGCACGGCAGCGTCAGCGTCTGGTTGGTTACTGGTTTTACGACACGTCGACCGTTGAGCCATATAGCGTCGCCAATCTCTCACGCCGATTGGTCGCGGACGAAGAGTAGCGACAGGTGAGACTCGAACCCACAATATTTCGATTGTGAGACGAGCATCTTACCCCTAGACCACTCGCCCCCTAGTGTCAGCGTCTGAGCGCCAACAGTTCATACCGGACATAATTCCGGCAATCGACTCGCCACTACGTCTGTGCAAATCAACTTCCCACAGACATTTGCCGGCAGCCACTGCTGGTCGAGATGCAAGGATAACGAGGTGTGAAAAAAAAACTTCCCAGAGACATTGGCCAGCAGCCACTGCTTGTCGCGATGTAAGGATAACGAGGTGTGAAAAACAAAAAACTTCCTTTTCGTCTAGCGGGTGAGTGCAAATATATCGCGCATATTTCAAATACGTGTATCGCGGTAGATAGTAATCTGTATTGTTCGGGGAGCAATTTGACCCCTGACGTCTGACATTTTCTCAGGAAACGCATGAACCGTTCGCGCTATAGCTGAAAAATATCCCATACCTCCCGACAATTGATGAGCACATATTGTGTGCACAATTCAATTCGAGGCTCTATGTAAATTACCAAGTCTGGTCGAAGCGCCCTACCCCCCCCCAAAAAAAAAAACGAGGCTCTTGGCTCACTTCCCTCACAATTTCAATTGTTTTTAGATGTATGTTGTGATTTTCTGTCATAAACAAACAAACAAGATGCAGTCAAAAGTGAAATGTGTATAGACAAATGATATTCATGGATAATTATTGACAACTGAAGAAATCCCTCTCAAAAGTGACCTCAGGTCAGTTCCCTAGGTTAAATATAGGTTGAAACTATTATAAACAAACCATACAAGATGCAGTCAGAAGTGAAATGTGCATAGACAAATGATATTCATGGATAATTATTGACAACTGAAGAAATCCCTCTCAAAAGTGACCTCAGGTCAGTTCCCTAGGTTAAATATAGGTTGAAACTATTAAAATCTTCCTCTGTTCAACATGTTTAACGACCCGTAACATATGTTGTCGCACATTACGCCACCTAAAAGTGCACCGGCTTTCAGGCCAATATTAGGTCAGGTCACTAAGATATGGCCTGAAACGCCTGACGGTGCATGGATGCCAAGTGCTCTCTTGTGCGGATTATTTTAAGTAAGAATGGTTAAATCAGGGTGATTATGTGCGCCAAATTTATTTCTGAAGTGACTGAGGTCCCTATGTTCTATTGGAAAATCGTTTTGGACTTTTTTGGGAGATGGGATTGTCAAAATTAAAGTTATTCGATTTGTCTCCAAAATTATTTATGGATGAAAAACATGATCTCGCTTTAATAACATTCCTTGCCTGTGTCATGCCTTCAGAAAATTGTCTTCAGCGGATCACATATCACATATTTCCAGGCATTTGACCTTCATGGGATCTATTTATTGTTATTGGGTGGTTCACGACGCACTTTAGTCGGACGCACGGTCAGAAAACTTAAGCGGGACGTAGTCTTCAGAGTCTATGTCGGGAAGTCGCCACAACATTGACATGTTTGACCTGATATAAAAGTACAACCAAAAGAGAAAGAGATAAATGCTCCAAGCAACTCTAATAGTTCACGGATATAGCTACACCATGCCGTTTACCGGACCTCTATCTTGCTTCAAACCAAAGTTAGTGGAGGCGGGGACTCAATTTGACCCTCCCAGCATGCGAGGGATAAAAAATCGCACTGGGACGGTTATACGTTAAAGCTACTGAAATATTTTTTTACGAGCAGCTATGTCCGCTGCATATGTCGTCACCTAAATGAAGCTAACACAAAATATAGTAATGAGCACGTACTCAGCGCAGAAGCTCAGTGCATCTTTTTTTCTAGAAAACCATAGCGAGCTGGGAACAACGTGCACCGGGTAGCACCTGTGGTTTTGTCAGTACCGGGAGGATTACATAATACGGCAGATGCTACAATACGGTGGCATGAAGCAAAGGGAGCATCCGGAACATGAGTTCGGGGTGAAAAGGCAGTAGAGACCAACATAATACAAAATAGACCAAATAAGAAACCAAATTCTCGTAAGAGCGGTCAAACAAAGTGTGCGCAAAGACTTACCTTGTGGACAACATGAGCGTGTCACAATCATAGGCATGCACAATCCTGCACTTCGAAGGTGTTAAGTACACAAAACACCAAAATGTATCCACGACTGAAAACCAGAAAGAAGACAGAAAAAGAAACTCAATTGGACATCGAAGTGACGCCGGCAACGGTAGAAACCGACGTCATAATGGACGAGCACCGCCTCACATATAAAGGAAACAATGTTCCGAAAAACGGTGGGTACATCTCTGATCCATCCTTGGCTCTAGAGAGGTCAAATATTACTCCAAGAGCGGGTTCTCTGGTCAACTGATGACTTTGTTGGCGGTCAGCCTACGCGGGGTATCCGCACCCATTTTCTGCCTCGACACCAGTGACCTGGGCGGCCAAACGCATCGGAGAGGGTGCGTAGAGAACCAACCGTCCGATGTCGTCCATCGATGCCAAGCACATCGAACGAAGCCCGGTTTTCTGGCCGGATATCGCCCCCTGCCATCATATGAAGCGGACGCAAAGTCCAGGCATAACACGAGTGCCTTTTGTTGATCTGAAGCCCGTAGTGCTCACAGCGGCGTCCTACGCAGGACATGAGGGCCACTGTCAAGGCATACATCTAGGCATAAATATATCAGGTAGGGTGGAAAGTCACCGCCAACTCGATTCCAGAGGATCGAGCACGAGCATTCAGTCTCTGCAGCCCTGGATGATCGCGAAGGATGAAAAGGAGGCCAAGGAGCGCGTGCGCCGTGCTTCCGTGCATGGAAACCAGAGCTACCTGCATTGATGCACATGCTTGGTGTAGGCATAAAAGCACGAATTGTCGAATCTGAACGGTTTTCGCAAAACACGTGAGTTTCCGTTGATAGTTGAATTTGGTAAAATCTGTCGATCTCACCCTTTAGGTGGAAGACAAACTCCAAAGCTGACACGCAAGATCAAAGGGTCCCATAGTTCAGAAACACACCACCTTTCCAAAGCCTACCCGATCAATTTTAATTGCGTTTGAAATGCGGTTTGATTTTCCATTATTGCTCATCATTACCCTTTTCAATAGTTCGATGTTGTCCACCAGTACGACCCGCACCCCCTCCGCCTGCCATCCCCATCCCCAGCTCACAAGCTCCGCAGGCAGGAGCTTGCAGCCGACTGGGTCCAACTTCATCAGAGTCTGGATATGTGTGCTGTGTCCAGAATCCCTTTGATATCCTACCTCAGATCGCCCGCCACGTGAAACTTCACGTAGCTGAGACACCGCCGGCACACCTCTGCACCGGTCCATCCAGCTACGTGACACCACCACCGGCCATCCCAGTGGCGTCAGGGAAGTGACTCCAGTGACGTCACAGTACAGCGTGCCGTGGCGTCCCGGCAGCCGTGTCAGCAGTCGTGCCCGGTAACAGCGCGGCAGCGGGGCGGCGCGCTAGAACTGGCTCGGCTGCCGACCCTCGTACACCAGCTGCATCGCCTGGCGACACAGATCCGACGTCACTCTCACCACCGCAGCCACGCTCCTCCTGCCGTCCACTGTCTACAGACGGCAGCACACAACACAGCACCGCACATACTGACTTGTCAGTCCAGCCGGCAAAATAGCTTTTAGCACTCTGACATAGTTAACATGGCATGCGAAACGAGACTTACTCGGTGGGCATGACAAACACTGGATGTCTTTTTTTCCGGGAGACGCGTCATTGTCGAACACATTCACCACGCACGGCAGCAAACGTCGGCAGTAAGCCCGGCATTGTGCTCGGCGTAGGCCACCGTCATCAGTCAGGGCTACGGTCACTGACATGCACTGCCGCCAGCACTACAGTCACCAACAGCAGATTGCTGCCAGCGCTACGGTCAACAATATGCGACTGCATCGGTTCTCCGGTCACTTGCATGCGGCCGCTGCCAGTGCTACGGTCACCACCGTGCGACCTCTGCCAGCGCTACGGTCACCACCAGCGTCGACACGGGAGCGCTCACTCGCTGTAGGGCGACCATCCAGTTGGCCGACTGACGCCAGTCGTTGAGGTGAGCACCAGCTGTGAGCTGGACGCGCCGTTCCTCCACAGACCCGGCTGCCCGATACGTGACGGTCACGCTGGCCGGCAGCAGCTGGCCAGGCGCTGGGGACACAGCGTGACGCGTCACACCACACCAACAGGCAGCACGTCGCACCATACTATCAAACACGTCACACCACACTCAGACAACACGTCAGACGTCATATGACGCCAACACACAGACAAACACGCATGTCACACCACGGTGACATGCGGTGTGCTATGTCGAATATCGCACGCCTCGCATGAAAACATTAATTTTCCTGGACGAGAGGAGGAAGATAACACGAATTTGATGACCACTACTGTTTTGTAAACACGTTTTTTAGTTTACTTTTTCATCGTAGCAATTCTATGCTTCCGCAGATTCACAGTCCTGGTACAAACCGGCGACAATAGTCTCTGCATTCGATCCGATGATGCCCAGTAGTGCAACATCCTGCTTAAGTCGAAGGGTTGGTCCGCTGGCGGCCACTTGGTGTTGGCGGCCACATGTGGTGTTGCCACATGTCGCTAAAATGTGCTCATTTACACCACATCCATGGGAAAATCAGCCCCACGGTGGCCTGACTACAGGATGGACCGCGTGATTTGTCGCCAGCCGGCAAAGTCGAAGTACGTCACGCTTAACATGGCAACGGGGGGGGTTCAGACTTGAAGGACTGATGTGCACGGGCTCTACCAGAGGGAGTATGACATATCAGTAATCAAATAATGGTTTTTCGTTAGGTGTGAAATGTTGAAACGAGTATAGTAGGATGTCGAAATTTGCCATGGAAGCGATGTCGCTGAATGAGTTCTCTCAACACAATTTTGACCGAATACCGTACTCATACAGCGTAGCCTTTTCGCTTGTTACCGGATGTTTCATATATAATTTGTTTGCCACGACTCCCGCCTTACAGCCGGCTAAGCGGGCGCCATCTTGCTCTTTGTTGACGGTGGTGAACTGGCAGGGTGTGCAGAACGGAGGTCCGCATATCTGGTTTCTCTACGAGTGTAATATAACGTGCATACAGTGTAGGACCGTGTGTTCCAGTGGCGAATACGTTCAGGACACGAAGAAACACAACATGGCGCGGTCGGTAGGACTTTGGTGTTAATTCAGTGTCTTGTGCAGCCACATGCCGAACAGTCGCCGCGGGGCAGGCGGTCGAGGTCCGCCCGTAACCGGGAGAGGCGAATGCTTCCTGGTAACGCGGGGCGAGACAAAGCGTCCGGTGGCCGAGTGGCTTGAGGCGCACGCCTAAGGTGCCTGTCCCTCTCTGGGTTCACCGGTTCGATTCCAGGGAAGCGACGATTTTTTCCGCCATGGAAATGAAGGATGTGACTGCCGCGATTGTGGGGCTCACCGAGTTAATGCGCCAGCATGTGGACGCTGCGCATCAAAGAGAAGACCGGCTTGCCGCTATACTCGCTGGTCAAGTGAGTCCGGCATAAACCTCCATCGCTGGACCGCTAGAGGGCGCTCCGGTCAGCACGGTGCCCGGGGTTCGAGCGCGGTTGCCTCCGTCAGCGACGCCTGACCGGTGGCGCCAGCCTGCGCGAATTTTCCACGTGGCGTGAAAAGCTGAGCGGATATGTTATGCTCACTGGTATTGATCAGCTGACTCCCACTGAGCAGCGAGCGACTCTCTGCGCCATGCTGGACGACGACTGGACGCGTGTCGTCAAATACGGGCTGGAGGTGGCCGACTCTAGCAGCCTGTCACAGGTGGTGGACGCTATGGAGCGCCACTTACGCAGCCAGCGCAGTATCATCCTCGACCGGAAGGAATTCTACACCCGACAGCAGCAGGTCGACGGGCCGTTCGACGACTTTTTGATGTCACTCAAGGAAATATCCCAGTTCTGTGATTTCTGTCCCACCTGCACTGACGACCGGTTCCGCGACCGGTTCGTGACTGGCCTTCGAGACCAGGATACGGTTCAGGTGCTCATGGCAGAGGAAGGTCTCACCCTTCAGAGGACCGTCGATATCTGCCGTGCTCGAGAAAACGCAAAGCAGAATACGGCGGCGATGACGGATGGCCGGCTGCACGCTATGTCAGCGTACCGACGCAGCCGGAGTCACAGCAGCAGCCGTGGCGCACGTCGTCCCTCCACAGGGGAGAGGAAGTGCGGCTATTGTGGCGGCGCTTGGCATCCCAGGGAGGCCATGGCGGCGTGCCCTGCCCGCGGCCCACGCTGCAAGTCGTGCAACGTGTTACACCACTTCGCTTCAGTGTGCCGGCGTGGTCAGCCCCGCATCGGCAGCCAGTCCCGACGAGCCGGGCGAACTACCACTGGACGAAGCCGAGCTCGCCTGGACGGCATCCGGGTGCATGGGCTGACGGCGCGACGGACGCCACAGGTATGTCTGGAGGTGAAGCACGTCAGTGGAAGCGGCATGATGATGTGGACACCCGACACCGGAGCGGAAACCTCGGCAATGGGCGCCCGGCAAGCTCAACATCTCGGGGTAGACTTGTCTACGCTATCTGCATCGTCCGAACGTCTGTTTGGAGCGGGAGGACACGAGCTGCGCTGTGCAGGCTCGTTTCAGTGCATGCTGCGGCTGGGCGACGTCAGCGCGCCAGTGACGGTGAGCGTCATCCCGAACATGGACAGCGCTCTTCTGTCCTGGTTTGATAGCATTTCCTTGGGCCTGCTATCAGCCGACTTTCCGCGGCAAATCCGAAGCACGAGCACCGTCCCGCCGGACGCCGCCGCCACTTCATGCAAGGACGAAGCTGGAGAAGAGCATGTCGCCCCAGCTCGGGGTGCAAGTGACAAGAACGGCATGGCCGATTCACCCGGCCAGGAACTACCGAAGTATGAAGACGTGCCTCATTCTGCAGCAGTGATACGAAGCACGATGCTTTCAGACAATGCGGACAAGGAGATTACGTCTCAACATACGCCGCAGAGACCGCCTCGACGGCAACGAGCGGATGCAGCTTCTACCAAGACCCAGGGTGCTGCCCAAGCTGCATCAGCCTTTAGACAGAACCGCAAGATCCACCCCACATGGCACGCCTACCAGGGCGAGCCATCGCTACAACAGCGAGCTGAGCACTTGGATATGCTGAAAAACGCATTTCCTAAAGTATTTGACGTCGACGGTCCGCTTTGTGAGATGTTCGGCGGTCCCATGCGGATCGAGCTGGAGGACACCGCTCGTCCATTCGCAGTCACCGCGGCACGACCAATCGCATTTGCATGGCGCAAACAGATTAAGGAGCAGCTAGACCAGACGCTCCAAGACGGCATCATTGCCGAAGTGACTGAACCCACGGAATGGTGCCATCCTATCGTGCCAGTACCGAAGCGACCGACCTCTGGAGACGACAGCAAGGCTGGAGTCCGCCTGTGCATCGACTTAACCAAACTAAACAAACATGTGCGCCGTGGCGTGCATCCCATACCATCCCCTCAAGACGTCGTTACCAGTATCAACAAGGGGAGCAAGTACTTTACGACGTTGGACGCCAAGAACGGGTATCTACAAATCCCAATCGCTGAGGAGGATCAGGCTCTCACCAGCTTCATTACCCCATGGGGCAGCTGTTCAGGAGAGCTGCCATGGGCCTCAGTTCATCCGGCGATGAGTATAATCGCCGAGTGGACACAGTTCTGGCTGGAATTCCAAGAACCAGCAAGGTGGTGGATGATGTGCTAGCGCACGACGAGGATTACTCCACGCATCTGCAGCATGTTATCGCAATCATGGAGCGTTGCGAGACCTACGGCGTCACGCTTAACCCGCAGAAGCTGAACTTCGCTGCGCAGTCAGTCGAGTACTGCGGCTTCCACATCACTTTTGAGGCCTACACAGTGGACGAGCGAAAGCTACGCGCGATCTCAGACTTTCCTGTGCCTGCCAACCTGACGGATCTGCGGAGCTTCATGGGGTTGGTGAACCAACCAGCTCGGCTCCTCGGACGAGACAGCCCATGCCGCCCACCCTCTTCGTGACCTTCTCAAGCCGCAAAATCATTGGCAGTGGACTGAAGTGCATCAGCAAGCCTTCGAGACCGTCAAGAAGACGTTGATTCGGGCACCCGTCCTGACCTTCTTCGAGCCTGGCCTCCCCACTGCACTGCATACAGACGCTACCCGACTGCACGGCCTCGGATATGCGCTTATGCAGCGGCAAGGTGACCATTGGCGGCTCATCCAATGCGGATCGCGTTTCGTCTCCGACGTGGAGTCGGGGGTTGGGTATCGGTTTTACGACACATCGACCGTTAAGTCATGCAGCGTCGCCAATCTCTCACGCCGATTGGCCGCCGGCGAAGAGTAGCGACAGGTGAGACTCGAACCCACAACCTTTCGATTGTGAGACGGGCAACTTATCCGACGTGGAGTCGAGATACGCGGTGGTGGAGCTAGAGATGCTCGCGGTGACCTGGGCCGTGAAGAAATGTCGTCTCTTCCTGGCCGGTCTCCCAACATTCGACATCATCACCGATCACCGACCACTCATACCGATACTGAACCAGAAGTCACTCTCGGAGATAGAGAATCCACGCCTCCAGCGGCTACGTGAGAAGCTGGTGCCGTATCGTTTTGCAGCCATATGGAAAGCTGGAAAGTCGCACTGCATCCATGACGCACTCTCCAGGGCCCCCGTCGATGACCCTTCCGCCGAGGACCAAGAAGCAGAGAGCGACGTGTATCATCAGCTGCACGGCACAGTGCTGGCCAGCATCCGCGAGACCGTTGCTGGTGATGCCCATCCGCTTGTGCCAGACATCATATTGGACAACGTGCGCGAGGCAGCGCGCACTGACGATGAATACCAATCTCTCGCCGACGCTATTCACGTGGGATTCCCAGAACACAAGGCTGATCTAGAGACGACGTTGCGCCCATACTGGTCGGTTTGTGACGTCCTCTCCGTAGACGACGGCCTTATCTTGTGTGGTGTGCGGCTAGTCATTCCCCGCACGCTGCGCCGAGAGACCCTGGATCGGTTGCATGCAAGCCATCAAGGCCTGGAGCGCACGAAGCGCCGGGCACGACAGTCTGGCTTTTGGCCAAACATCAGCCAGGACATCTACAACATGGTGACGGCCTGTGACGCATGCCGACGGCATCTGCCCAGTCTGCCTAAGGAGCCTCTGATGTGCGACTCAGAGCCTTCCAGCGTTTTCGAGATTGTTTCAACGGACTTCTTCCATTACGCCGGGACGACTTTTCTTGCGTACGCAGACCGGCTCTCCGGTTGGCCCGTCGTCGCGTCCTACGACCGGGAAGCGACGGCCAGGACGCTCGTGCACACGCTTCGTGAGGTCTTTGCAGCCACAGGCGTGTCAAATGTTCTGAAAACTGACGGTGGCCCCCAGTTCACTGCACGCTACACCAGGCAGTTCCTGGAGCGATGGGGTGTCACACACACCATCTCTTCTCCGCATTACCCGCAGGCTAAGGGGCATGCGGAAGCTGCCGTGAAGTCCGTGAAGAGATTGATCCAGAAGTGCACAGATTCAGGCAACTTGGACGACGACAGATACGCTCGAGGACTCCTGGAGCTGCGTAATACGCCACGTGCCGACGGCAGATTTCCTGCCGAGGTCCTCTATGGACACCCTATCCGGTCGATGGTGCCTTTGCATCACAGAGCGTTCAGCAGCACGTGGCAACGCAAGGCCGACGACTGTGATCGGCGCGCCCGGGCTCAAAAGGAGGCTGTCACGTTGAGGTACGACAGCCAAGCTACGCCTCTCCGTCTCCTAAAGATGGGCAGCTTCGTCACCATACAGGATCCGACCACTGGGCTGTGGGAGAGAACCGGCATTGTCGTCGCCATCGGCCAGCGCCGAACCTATCTGATCAAGACGCCCAGCGGACGCGTCCTTTGGCGCAACCGGCGATTCCTGCGCCTTCATCGCCCGTTGACGCAATCAGCCGAGCATACAGCGCCAGCCGCGCGGCCGGCGCAAGTAGCAGGACCGCCACCAGCACGCTCAGCCCCGCCGGCGAAGCGAGTTCACTTTGCCGATAACCGTGCGCAACCTCGCCGTAGCGACAGGCATCGGCAGCCACCGCAGCGCTTGTCCGTCGATCCCCGCAAGCGCTCATATGTTTGAGGGATCACTTGCAGTGACCGACTGGGGGATGTGTTGGATGTGTATAACTCAGTTTTGTTACGTTGATCCCCGCCCTTTGGTGTGAACAGTGACCAACTGAGGGGAGGTGTTTCATATATAATTTGTTTGCCACGACTCCCGCCTTACAGCTGGCTAAGCGGGCGCCATCTTGCTCTCTGTTGACGGTGGTGAACTGGCAGGGTGTGCAGGACGGAGGTCCGCATATCTGGGCTCTCTACGAGTGTAATATACCGTGCATAGAGTGTAGGACCGTGTGTTCCAGTGGCGAATGCGTTCAAGACACGAAGAACACAACACCGGATACCTAATTTAGGGACAACTATTTTAGCAATAGCGATACAAAACACCTATGCTTACCACCTGATATTGTATGACAGACCACATCATAGGTAATACTCTTACCTGGAATTGTGTTAAGAGTTGTTCGCATATCATGATTGGCAATGGTGGGTATTAGCATGCAATTATCAATGATATAATTTTATAAATTATACATGAAGACATCATAGACTCATCAAGAAGCACGACGTCGATACTTCCTTGGAAGGGATGTCGATTCCATGCTCAGAAAGTGGTATATTCCTCCCTATTTCACAAATAACAACACTGTGAGATACAAATACTCACCTCCAATACCTTTGACAATTAACGTTACATCTGTATAAGCTGCATGGGAAGGTCCGACAAAACGTTCTGGCATGACCCTAAAAAAGTATCCGTGGAAAAGCCTCTGTTGGCGTGGTACATTGCACGAGGTGTTGAGCGTTGGCCCGGTATCTCTGGAACATTTTAAAATACATTAACCGGTAGCGTGTAACCGGTTACCATTAACCGGTAACTCTGGAAGCGTGATGTCAGGACAACCTATCGAATAAAGGAATCCAAGGATAAAATGCCTGTCTGGCAATGACATTCACGTTAACTTTTCAGTAGAGGACTGCATCAGCCCGGAACAAGCAGATTACGCAGTTATCAGACTAGGGCAAAAATCCGCACGTTCATAAATCAAATGGACAAGGCAGTAGCACAGTTGTATTGACACCACCTATACATCAGACACATACTTATAAATCGCAACACAAAAGCTCTGCATGCTTCATCCTCAGATGTCATGGATGTATTAAATCATTGAAATGAGAATCAGATTGGAAAGGAGAATGTTTTCTTCTGTATCTATTTCTAGCTGAGCACTAATCGACAGTAGTCAGCCAGTCCAATCCAGAATGTCCAATGAACCCCCTCCTCCCCTGCCTCCATTTAGCATTAGTATATCTGTATTCCTATGTTGATGATCCGGTTGCCGGCTGGAACACAGCTTGTCTTCTGCCTCCAACTTGCGTTGTCTTTAACCCCCTGCTGGTAGACCCTGGACGTGGCAGTGCTGCACAAGGCAGACGCATGGGAACAAAATCCACTTTGTGCTCCTTTACCATAATTAGCTGCTACCTGAAATTTAGTAAAAGTTCTTCGAAACACGCTAAAACAAAATGTTTTCGAGACACGTCGATTACAACAGTCAACAGCACCGTTGCACCCCAGTTGTAGCGTCAGTCACGTAGCATTAACCCGGCAAGACCATTAGCCCGGCAGCGACAGTCGCCACGCTACAGAATGGCGGTAGGTTGGCTGAGCGTCACCGGCACTGCCTCCACCAGAAACAAACCAATTTCGCCGTCTAAAGTTTGGATGAGACGAGATGAGACAAATTTGGATACGAAGCTGTTCGTTCCTAAGCCTTTATAACGGCTAGAAGCCGAAGCCGATGCCAACATGGAACTAAAAAAAATGCTGACTGATGCGGAAACATCGACAACTGACGCCGAAGGCTTCTCAGCAGCCTCCACTATCTCCACTTCGCCAGTGGGAGGTGCTCAGGCCAAACACATGCCTTCACAACTTGGCCATTATGACCGACCTTGGGACGACAGGCACAACATGTACTGGTCTTTGAACACCAGTCGCTGCCATAACGGTGTGTGACAATGTACGGTAAGTGGGGGAAAATGAAACGTTTTATGTTGCAAATTCTCAAGTACGATTTCAAGTGAAGGTGACCAAGCACCCACATCTTCATTACAAAATGCCGGCAGTTGAAAGAAGGGGAAAATTACACAGGCCCAATTTAATTTTCATTCAAAAGGAAAGACAGTATTAAGCCTATTTCGTGAGGAAATGCGTTATTCTCGTGTAGTCTGCCATCGCTATTTACAACGACCGTCGTTCGGATGAGGAAAATGGCCGTATCGAATGTGGTTAGTTTCACAACCATAGCGCAAGCCGCACGCGGCAGACTTCAATTGTGACTGGCACTGTACAGGCAAATGCAATGTGAACCACTACATCGCCACCGGAAACCAACGAAAGCCTGGCACGATTTGGTACTTACCATCACTGTCATCCATGCAGTCTATAGGCAGGAATGGTACGTAAGTACAGGGCCACCGACAGTTGAGCCACCACGCTAAATCGCAATGACTTCGTGGCAACAAGCTTTGCCACGTCCTGTTCCCACCAATAATAATAGGAAACGCGAATTGAGAATCTGGGCAATCGACGCAACTTAGAGGGGTCCACGTCAGCCTCGCGAACCGTTCAATGCAGTTCACATTGAACCATGCCGTGCTCACCACACACGGTCAACACCATATATAAGTCCTGACTGCCCACCACATACAGCTGCACCATATATAAGCCCTGACCTGCCCACCACATACAGCTGCACCACATACAAGCCCTGACCTGCCCACCACATACAGCTGCACCATATATAAGCCCTGACCTGCCCACCACATACAGCTGCACCACATACAAGCCCTGACCTGCCCACCACATACAGCTGCACCATATATAAGCCCTGACCTGACCACCACATACAGCTGCACCATATATAAGCCCTGACCTAACCACCACATACAGCTGCACCATATATAAGCCCTGACCTGACCACCACATACAAGCCCTGACCTGCCCACCACATACAGCTGCACCATATATAAGCCCTGACCTGACCACCACATATAAGCCCTGACCTGCCCACTACATACAGCTGCACCACATACAAGCCCTGACCTGCCCACCACATACAGCTGCACCAAATGCAAGCCCTGACCTGACCACCACATACAGCTGTACCATATATAAGCCCTGACCTAACCACCACATACAGCTGTACCATATATAAGCCCTGACCTGCCCACCACATACAGCTGCACCACATACAAGCCCTGACCTGCCCACCACATACAGCTGCACCATATATAAGCCCTGATCTGCCCACCACATACAGCTGCACCATATATAAGCCCTGACCTGCCCACTACATACAGCTGCACCACATACAAGCCCTGACCTGCCCACCACATACAGCTGCACCAAATGCAAGCCCTGACCTGACCACCACATACAGCTGTACCATATATAAGCCCTGACCTAACCACCACATACAGCTGTACCATATATAAGCCCTGACCTGACCACCACATACAGCTGTACCATATATAAGCCCTGACCTGACCACCACATACAGCTGTACCATATATAAGCCCTGACCTGACCACCACATACAGCTGCACCACATACAAGCCCTGACCTGCCCACCACATACAGCTGCACCAAATGCAAGCCCTGACCTGACCACCACATACAGCTGTACCATATATAAGCCCTGACCTAACCACCACATACAGCTGTACCATATATAAGCCCTGACCTGACCACCACATACAGCTGTACCATATATAAGCCCTGACCTGACCACCACATACAGCTGTACCATATATAAGCCCTGACCTGACCACCACATACAGCTGCACCATATATAAGCCCTGATCTGCCCACCACATACAGCTGCACCATATATAAGCCCTGACCTGCCCACTACATACAGCTGCACCACATACAAGCCCTGACCTGCCCACCACATACAGCTGCACCATATACAAGCCCTGACCTGACCACCACATACAGCTGTACCATATATAAGCCCTGACCTAACCACCACATACAGCTGTGCCATATATAAGCCCTGACCTGACCACCACATACAGCTGCACCATATATAAGCCCTGACCTGACCACCACATACAGCTGCACCATATATAAGCCCTGACCTGACCACCACATACAGCTGCACCATATATAAGCCCTGACCTGCCCACCACATACAGCTGCACCATATATAAGCCCTGATCTGCCCACCACATATAAGCTCCTACCTGTCCGCCACACAGTGGGCCCAACGTCCTGTGTCGGACTTCCGGTCCTACTGTGTTGACACCGTGACCACTTTGTGATATAATGAGCACACGTGGCTTCGAGCACCATCTCCGACCACACCTGGCTCTGTCCGCTATCTCTGACCACACCCACCACACCTGGCTCTGTCCGCTATCTCTGACCACACCCACCACACCTGGCTCTGTCCGCTATCTCTGACTACACCCACCACACCTGGCTCTGTCCGCTATCTCTGACCACACCCACCACACCTGGCTCTGTCCGCTATCTCTGACTACACCCACCACACCTGGCTCTGTCCGCTATCTCTGACTATACCCACCACACCTGGCTCTGTCCGCTATCTCTGACCACACCCACCACACCTGGCTCTGTCCGCTATCTCTGACCACACCCACCACACCTGGCTCTGTCCGCTATCTCTGACCACACCCACCACACCTGGCTCTGTCCGCTATCTCTGACTACACCCACCACACCTGGCTCTGTCCGCTATCTCTGACTACACCCACCACACCTGGCTCTGTCCGCTATCTCTGACCACACCCACCACAACTGGCTCTGTCCGCTATCTCTGACCACACCCACCACACCTGGCTCTGTCCGCTATCTCTGACTACACCCACCACACCTGGCTCTGTCCGCTATCTCTGACTATACCCACCACACCTGGCGCTGTCCGCTATCCCTGACCACACCCACCACACCTGGCTCTGTCCGCTATCTCTTACTACACCCACCACACCTGGCTCTGTCCGCTATCTCTGACTACACCCACCACACCTGGCTCTGTCCGCTACCTCTGACTACACCCACCACACCTGGCTCTGTCCGCTATCCCTGACCACACCCACCACACCTGGCTCTGTCCGCTATCTCTGACTACACCCACCACACCTGGCTCTGTCCGCTATCTCTGACTACACCCACCACACCTGGCTCTGTCCGCTACCTCTGACTACACCCACCACACCTGGCTCTGTCCGCTATCCCTGACCACACCCACCACACCTGGCTCTGTCCGCTATCTCTTACTACACCCACCACACCTGGCTCTGTCCGCTACCTCTGACTACACCCACCACACCTGGCTCTGTCCGCTATCCCTGACCACACCCACCACACCTGGCTCTGTCCGCTATCTCTGACTACACCCACCACACCTGGCTCTGTGCGCTATCTCTGACCACACCCACCACACCTGGCTCTGTCCGCTATCCCTGACCACACCCACCACACCTGGCTCTGTCCGCTATATCTGTCTACCCCCACCACACCTGGCTCTGTCCGCTATCCCTGACCACACCCACCACACCTGGCTGTCCGCTATATCTGACTACACCCACCACACCTGGCTCTGTCCGCTATCTCTGGCCAAACCCACCACACCTGGCGCTGTCCGCTATCTCTGACCACACCCACCACACCTGGCTCTGTCCGCTATCTCTGACTACACCCACCACACCTGGCTCTGTCCGCTATCTCTGACTACACCCACCACACCTGGCTCTGTCCGCTATCTCTGGCCAAACCCACCACACCTGGCTCTGTCCGCTATCTCTGACTACACCCACCACACCTGGCTCTGTCCGCTATCTCTGACCACCCTGCACGTGTCTGCCTCCATCACCTCAGTGCACACCGGTATATCTGACTACACCCACCACACCTGGCTCTGTCCGCTATATCTGTCTACACCCACCACACCTGGCTCTGTCCGCTATCTCTGACTACACCCACCACACCTGGCGCTGTCCGCTATCTCTGACCACACCCACCACACCTGGCTCTGCCCGCTATCTCTGACTACACCCACCACACCTGGCTCTGCCCGCCATCTCTGACCACACCCACCACACCTGGCTCTGTCCGCTATCTCTGACCACACCCACCACACCTGGCTCTGCCCGCTATCTCTGACTACACCCACCACACCTGGCTCTGCCCGCTATATCTGTCTACACCCACCACACCTGGCTCTGTCCGCTATCTCTGACCACACCTGGCTCTGTCCGCTATCTCTGACCACACCCACCACACCTGGCTCTGCCCGCTATCTCTGACTACACCCACCACACCTGGCTCTGTCCGCTATCTCTGACCACACCCACCACACCTGGCTCTGCCCGCTATCCCTGACCACACCCACCACACCTGGCTCTGTCCGCTATCTCTGACTACACCCACCACACCTGGCTCTGTCCGCTATATCTGACCACACCCACCACACCTGGCTCTGCCCGCTATCTCTGACCACACCCACCACACCTGGCTCTGTCCGCTATCTCTGACTACACCCACCACACCTGGCTCTGTCCGCTATCTCTGACCACACCCACCACACCTGGCTCTGTCCGCTATATCTGACCACACCCACCACACCTGGCTCTGTCCGCTATCCCTGACCACCCTGCACGTGTCTGCCGCCATCACCTCAGTGCACACCGGCACGTGGTCGCACTCACCGTACTCAATGGTGGACTGCTGCACCTCGGTGGCCACGATTCGAGCCACCTCCACACGCTCGGGGGCCGACTCGCACGACAGCGGCTCGAACCGCAGGAAGCGGCTGTCGGCGCTGACGCTGGCCAGACACAGCGCCGCCTGCGCGCCTCCGCCTCCGCCTGACACGTCGAACTGAGCGCCTGGGAGCAGCCGGTGGAGTGACAGGCGGCACGCCTGAGACAACACGGCACTGGTCACAATCCGGCAGACGAGCCACGGTCGCCGCGCACACCTGACGCCGACAGGGCCGCCGGGCGTGCGTCCAATTCCACCACAAAGGTTCAGACATACACCTGTACGTGTGAGTATTTCAAACAAACACGCCTGTGGTTCAACTGGTCCATACCCCACCTCCCCTCCCCTCCCCATGGCAGAGGTGTGTGAATTTGGCAGAATCGGGCGGTTTGGAAAGTCGACCAATGTGGCCGCATTGGAAGCGGAAGGCAGGAGCTGGACCCACGGAGGATCAGGTCCAGCGGAAGGCAGAGCATCAGTTCAGGGGAACCCATTGAACCAGTGTACACCGCTATAAACAATAGGTAACGCGAACAATTTGAAACGGTGTACTGTGCCATTAATTGCGCTGGGCGAACGAGGGCGAGAAGGTTACATGACTCCACAACTGCAGACGCAGGATCGGAGATCGTGGCAGACAGAAAAAAAATTAACCTACCGCAATTAGCTTCTTCGGTAACCCGTACAGTATTGGTAACAATCGGGAAATAGCAACGGTATTGTGTTCAAATTCGGCTGAATTGTAGGTAGATCAAAAGAGGCATAAAGTACTTCATCATAGTACACGGCTACCTGCAACACGATCAACAGAGCAGCCCTATTTCGGGAGCAGTACCTGCAATGTTGGTAAAAAGAGCCTTAAAAACCCATCCGCTTAAGTCGAAACTGACTGTACTATTGCCGCAATTAGGCTCCTGCGACGCACATTATGCACGCATCTCACACACGAATGCACTGCCGCAAGGTGCCGCGAAACATGGGCCGCACAGCGTGCCAAGGTCTGTTCAGTTCCACAGCTATACCGCTTAGTTCACGCCACACAACCGTCCGGCGCAACACCTCCTACAACACTGTCAGTGACATGGTCGGCTGACCGATCCCCACTGACATGGTCCGCTGACCGATCCCCACTGACATGGTCCGCTGACCGATCCCCACTGACATGGTCCGCTGACCGATCCCCACTGACATGGTCGGCTGACCGATCCCCACTGACATGGTCGGCTGACCGATCCCCACTGACATGGTCCGCTGACCGATCCCCACGACATGGTCCGCTGACCGATCCCCACGACATGGTCCGCGACCGATCCCCACTACATGGTCGGCTGACCGATCCCCACTACATGGTCCGCTGACCGATCCTCACACATGGTCGGCACCGATCCCCACTGACATGGTCGGCGACCGATCCCCACTGACATGGTCCGCGACCGATCCCCACACAGGTCCGCGACCGATCCTCACTGACATGGTCGGCACCGATCCCCACTGACATGGTCCGCTGACCGATCCTCACTGACATGGTCCGCTGACCGATCCCCACTGACATGGTCCGCTGACCGATCCCCACTGACATGGTCCGCGACCGATCCCCACGACATGGTCCGCGACCGATCCCACTGACATGGTCCGCGACCGATCCCCACTACATGGTCCGCTGACCGATCCTCACGACATGGTCGGCGACCGATCCCCACACATGGTCCGCTGACCGATCCCCACTGACATGGTCCGCTGACCGATCCCACACATGGTCGGCTGACCGATCCCCACGACATGGTCCGCGACCGATCCTCACTGACATGGTCCGCTGACCGATCCCCACTGACATGGTCCGCGACCGATCCCCACTGACATGGTCCGCTGACCGATCCCCACTGACATGGTCGGCTGACCGATCCTCACTGACATGGTCCGCTGACCGATCCCCACTGACATGGTCCGCTGACCGATCCCCACTGACATGGTCGGCTGACCGATCCCCACTGACATGGTCCGCTGACCGATCCCCACTGACATGGTCGGCTGACCGATCCCCACTGACATGGTCCGCTGACCGATCCTCACTGACATGGTGGCTGACCGATCCCCACTGACATGGTCGGCTGACCGATCCCCACTGACATGGTCCGCTGACCGATCCCCACTGACATGGTCCGCTGACCGATCCCCACTGACATGGTCGGCTGACCGATCCCCACTGACATGGTCCGCTGACCGATCCCCACTGACATGGTCGGCTGACCGATCCTCACTGACATGGTCCGCTGACCGATCCCCACTGACATGGTCCGCTGACCGATCCCCACTGACATGGTCCGCTGACCGATCCCGGCACGTGCACGTCACGTGGCATGACGTAATCGCGCGACCGACTTGGGTTGGCTGACCCTTAGCCGGTGTCAGCTCGACTGGCGCACGCCACGTTTCGCCATAAAGCCCTCCCTTTGAAGGAAACATTCCTCAATAACATACAGTGATAACGGCTGCGAAACACGAACATGAAATGTACAGGTTCAATTCTGCACAGAAGGATTGAGGCATTGAAACATTGTAACAAAAGCCATTCAGGTTTCAAAAGAAGGAACAGAAGACAGCAGAGCTCGGATGGGACAAACGGAAATAGAAAACGAAACCGAGGGATTGACTGCAGATTTACGTTACATGCATTCGAGTGGCGCACTCTACTGGAAGCACATTCTGCATACATTTATGTCAGTGGTTACATAACAAGTGGTTGGATACGTAAAATCGGCCGACTGGTTACGCTCGAATTTCCCTCCCTGCTGATCGAGTCAGCTCGCAATTGGCACGATAATAGTGAGATTACACGAAAACGACATCCAGGTGTCACCCGACGCGATCGCAAAACAACACAAACACCAGGCCCCACCGAGCCACCTTCGAAATACGTGCTACAGAATAGGTGCTGAGCCCGGTGAACCACGAACAGCCGTCGCGTGCCCACAGATAATCGCTAACTTGCTTCGAAATTCCAAAGTTCATACTACCACGTACCAACAATGGTTGTCGACCCTCTGAGATTCTGCACAATTTCCTTTATTGCTGTACATTCGTTCTCAAAGTTAGAAACAAATAGAAGTTGCTATGCATTCGACTTTGGTTGCGTTGGCATTCGCCCTAGAAGCCACCTTCCATGTGGATCCCATGATCCACTCATGATATGTTGTCCCTTTTAGTTATCAACATACCAATTCTGGTTTCCTATTCACCTGGTTTGGTGGGAGACCTCGAGTTGTAAACCTTTTGAGTATACAACATCCGCTATGGCGATAACAATGTCTCTTGGTTTTCAGATATACCTTCTGGACCCTTTTCTGGACTCACGGCCCCCAAGTAACCTGACCTAACCCAGGGCCGTGCGTCTGGTCGCGCGTCATACCTTTGCCAAAGATGTCACATTTCTGAAACCTACTCTGGATGCTGGGATTCCACTATTCTACCGAGGCCGCGATAATGATACTTAAATAACTATAGGATTTATCTCATACTCATCATGATGCTACATTTGTCCGTGTACAAATCAAGCTATTGACACTCGTGTCCTTTTGATATCGAGCATAGCTGCCACGCATTTCTGAGGTGCTACCTGTCCCGCTGATATCCAGCGTTGCTGCCTGCCATTTCCGAGGTGCCACATGTCCAGCTGACATTCAGTGCAACAGCGGCATGCGCCTCAAACACGCATGCCATATATAGCATATACAACAAACAATTATCGGAAATACAAATAGTAAGCAGTGCCATACACATCGACATATTCCCACATACAGCTCCTACAAAATGAAGCGCCAAATCCTTGCTTATTTCGTGCCGTTGCAAAATTGTCAGCCTCCCAAAATCGGTATGGTTTGGCCGACCGGATCGGTTCTGACCAGGCCGCTCAAGCTGGCCATTTTCGGGTGGCGGAAGGAAGACTTGGATTTCTCCTCCGTTCGTAATTACTACGGAACGCAGAGAGATGCATAAGACATCACATTAAAAGGCAACATTGCACTTAAATAAGCAGGAAATACTTTACTTCAAATGGGCATGCCGCGCTGAAACCAGACAAGCTTTGATTCCAGCTGCTTCACTGACCACTATGTCCATATGCTATGCATGGCACACGTCGGGAGACCGCTGCTGCATACCTTGTGTTAGAAGCTTCAGGCTACTGCTGAAGAAACTGTTTTCCATGTTGGTTACGTCTGCGCAGCGGGAACACTGGCGAACCGGGTCCAGGAAGCACATCCGTGGCAGCAATACCATGGCCTGGCAACACTGGGAGCAGAATATCTGGCCGCAGCGTCGACAGTGGTGGCGCCTCTTCAGAAAATCGAACTTTTGACTGCACTTGCTGTTGGAGCATTCTGGATTCTGGGGGCAAGAAGTGTGGGATGAGATTTTATGGGATTTAGGCCATGACAAACAAGTTGTCAATATACTTTACTTGTGCCAGCCAGGCAATCACTGATTCCTTGTAAGTAAGTCCATGTTGCCACTAAGTAAACTTGAAACTTGACCAATTCAGCAGTACACGAAATAATCCGAGAAATAAAAATGCGTTGTTGCATAACATGAGCACAGGATATAATGGCAGTGATTTAAATGGCGTTTATTGCACCTTCATACGCCTGACATTGTGAGAGGTAAGAGCTTCAGCGACATGGCGAGTGTTAATAATCAGTCCCCGTAAGCAAGCAAGCCTATGACGAGAATGAAGCTTCATCCATGTGAGTGCCATTGTGTAGGTAAGTATGAAAGTAAAGTTGATACATTCCTACCTCTTTATCTGGAGACCAGGTTGGCTCCTTCAGCTCAAAGGGACTACTTTCTGTGTTGTTGATGGGTATTATACGCAATCCAGATTTTGACTTAGTGAGCTTCTTGTTTCCAGATCTCTTCTCTTCCTCTTCACGTCGTGCAGGGTCTGCCATTTTTAGATGACTCTTCAGTAACTCAATCCTGTTGAAAAATGAAGCACATGAAGGAAACATCAGGAATTAGCAATGATGAGCAACAGGGTGGTCCTTAAAAACTTTTTCTTTAAATGCCCAATAAATGCCCCCCCAGATGTTCCTTTGTGTTCAAAACCCCCTAGAACAAAAATATCAAAAATTAGACAAAATGTTTAAAGGCTGCACATTGACCTTGAAGTTTCACTAACTGCCATATTTTTGCAGGTATCTGACAGTATAACAGCATTTTCAAAGTGTAAAGTGGCAATTACCGATACAGTTAGCAGCGTCTGCATATTGCATAAGACTATAAGTGACACCTGACGTGGCTAGTCGAAGTGGGCATAACATTTACCTAGTCAGCACCAAAGAATAATTGAAAGGGTCCAAGCTGCCATCAAATTGCGAAGTCCTTGGCAACTTCCTTCACTACCATCAGGAGGAGAAATTCACTACTCGTAGTAGTGCTCCTGTCGTAGTGGGTCGGGTCGTAAAGTGTTGGACAAGAGCCCGCAGCCCCACGGTTCGAAAAGACCACTCCTTTGCTTAGGTAGAGAAACTGTATTCCGAATAACAGCAACTGAAGAAGGGCAAAAGTCGGCGATCAACTACCCAAATTGAGAAGGAAGAGCCTTTCAAGCACACCTTAAAGGACTTATTTCATGTAGCCACTTCAGATGCCCTATCGACTATCCCCATTCAGGAGGACAAATATTTCCTACTTTCCCAAAGAGAACCACGCTGTAGAGGAAACATGGGTCCAGTGGACGTCTCCCTGACTGCCAGAAAAAGCCGCGCCTCCAAGCGAAGGAGGGCACAAGAGGAGAGGAAGCTTTGTTCTCAGCAAGCGGCCTCAGCCTCTTTCGAAGGCGCACAGGTGGAGGCGTCAAGTACGTGAAGTAGCGGTGGTCCAGATGTGTCCGCTGAAGAAGGCGACGGTGTTGTGGGAGCAACTGCAGACGCGGAAGCCACTCCTGGTCCTTCCAAACGCCGAAGGGCGACAAAGAATTAAAACAAAGAACATTGTATCTCCATCCCTTGCAGCGGTTCCTGATAGGACAAAAGTGGCAGACCGAAAGGCAACATTCATGCTGTCAGAGAGTCCTCGCTCTCTCGGGCAGAATGTTGACGAGCTCAACATCAATCGATCCTCCATCCGGCGGCAACGACAGCTGCACAGAGAACAATTTGCCTCCTGCTTGAAAGCAGAGTTTACTGCTGAAGAGTCATTGAGATGGTAAGCTGAAGGCACACTGGGATGGTAAGCTTATGAAGGATTTGACGACTCAAGAACATGATGATGGACTCCCCATCCTCGTGTCCGAAAGCGGAGTGAGCCAGCTCCTTCAAGTTGCCGAGATCTCGAATAGCACTGGACTGCAGCAAGCCAAGACTGTTGTTGAAGCTTTAGAAGAGTGGGGCCTGGCCGAAAGAGTTATTGGAATGCCATTTGATACGACGGCCTCCAACACAGGCCGTAACAATGGTGCATGCAACTTTATAGAGCAAACAAACTGGCAAAGAACCTCCTGGCAAAGAACTGGCAAAGAACAAGGGTCCAAAGGGTATTCTTGTCAAACGCTTCCAGGCCAAATGGGAGTTTGTCAACCAGAACGTGTTTGAAACTGGTGCTGATCATGAGGAGGTCGCACTAGTCATCTACGAGACCCAAGCCGAGTGGATTGCCTGGGTTGAAAAGGCTTCGGCAGAGCGTCATCATCTGAAGGACGACTACCGATAATTGCTGGAGCTCTCATTTATTTTATATGGAGAAACTCCACCTAAGAGACCACTTCAATCGTCCTGGGCCCATGCATCATGCCCGCTGGATGTCAAAGGTAGCTTACTCATTGAAAGCGTGGATGCTCCGTGGACAATTCAAGCTGACTCCAAGAGATGAGCAGGGCTTGTGTAGCAAGTCCATCTCCATTGCTACTGTGTATCCGAAGTACTGGATCGGGCACCCCTTCCAGAATCTGCCCCTCGAAATGACTTTGACCTTCCCAAAACCCTCCATGAATATGAGATTATTGATGAAGCAATTTATAAAGCCACTGTGGCAAAATTCCATTCCCACCAATGGCATCTTTCGGAAGAGATAGTAGCCATCAGCTTTGTTGATCCGTTGTGGCATCTACCACCAAGAGCCTGATGGCAAAGGCACTGAACGAGCAACCTTGAGCTGAATGGCCTCCCAAACGAGTGACAGTCACAGCTGAAGCTATCCAGGGACACAGTTTGGAAAACTTTGTGACCAAAGGAACACAAGCCTTCTTCGAGAAGATGAATCTCCTGATAGGATACCTGGCTGCACCTCAAGAGTCCTGGAACTCACGGGAGGGCTTCCTAAAGGCATACAATATTGTCCAAGGAATCAAAGTCACCAACGACAATGCAGAGCGACGTATGGCACTCATTCAAGAGTACAACAGACTGCCCACCTGAGACGAGGACCAACTCCAGGATCTCCTCCAAATTGTCACAGCACATTGTCAACAGCTTCCTGGTAGCCAAAAATATACGCTGATCGGACAACATTGAGTGGAATGGCGTCCATGATACCCCATCTGGCACCAAATCCTATCAGCGGCTAATACTCTCATTGGAAGGGGGATCCGAATGCCAGCATTTATTATATGGCCACAATGACCAAAAGCCTTCAAAATGATCAGTAGCCTGTTATAAAATTATGCCTAAATTGCCTATATGCGTGAATCTTCAGGGTTGTTGTGCAACCCCTAAATATTGATTGATCCATAAAACATTTTACATGCATCCATTTGACCCACAAAAGAACACATTTGAAGGATGGGAGGCAGAACAAGTGGATAAAAAAACACCCCTATAGCTGAGGACCACCCTAATGAGCAATGATAGTGTAACTATGCCCAGCTCCACCAATCTAACTGTGAAAAATATGGCAAGAAATACCGCAGTTCAAATCAAAGTTGGTTGGTTGGTTCTTGGTTGGTTGGTTATTGGTTTTACGACACGTCGACCGTTGAGTCATGTAGCGTCGCCAATCTCTAACGCCGATTGGTCGCGGGCGAAGAGTAGCAACAGGTGAGTCTCGAACCCACAACCTTTCGATTGTGAGACGAGCATCTTACCCCTAGACCACTCGCCCCCTTAAAACCAAATTTGGACAGTGCACATGCAATCTTGAAGACACACATTGATGCCATTCAAAACGTTCAGATACACTGATGACCGTGCAAACTATGGCCGCACACGAGGATGGCTGCAGATGGGAACCAAAAGGTATATTTGATAACCGACAGGCATTCGCTATCACCACGGTGAATATATGATATCCAAAAGGTGCACAACTCAAGGACTGTCATCAAACCAGGTAAGGCTGAAACCAGAATGGGGATACTGATAACCAAAAGGGGCAGCATATCACCACCTCATGGAAGAACTATATTTATAGTGGACGTTTGGGGAGTAAGTCATCTGTTAGTTCGCAACATGACCTGTGTAGTTGATGCACCCCTAAACTACATCTGTTAGCCCATTAGGGCACATGGCCTTGTTTTTTTGCTGAGTTCCAAGGTGGTTCTAAAGAACTTGCTGATACACAAACTATGCATGTTCTGGACAATAACATATGGTAATGTTCAGGGTTGCAAAAAATAGGTTCTTGGATTTTTGGCATCCCGAAGATTATCCTCTCCCCAAAATTATCCTCTCGCTTTCATGGGAGCTTGTATGGTGTTGCTTGACAATGAACTGCTCTGTGATCAAGTACTCAAGATTCACTGGAAAGTGTAAGCTGAGGTTCTGATGTCATGGGTTTGAAGAAAAACATCTTCTGCATAGCCCAATATATGCCAAAATTTTCCTCCCCACATCAAGAATTGCGAGGTACAAACCCAGCCCTGAGCCTGTTCAATCTTGGATGCTCTCATAGTTGTCTGCCGATTTTCTCCATGTTAAAATTCAGCAACTTTAGGGAGGCTCAAGCCTCCCAGACATACGAGCCCATACCCTCCTCCTTCTGGTGGCCTGTGCAGCCGAGGCCTCCTCCTTCTGGTGGCCTGTGCAGTCGGGGCTAGCCAGCGCCAGTCAGCGGCACCTGTATCACTGCCTCACACCCATGTACTAGTAGTGCAAAGTAGTGCTGCAGGTCGCTTTACTCCACTTCCTCCCTGGCCAACAAATAGACTGCCTGGGTGGACAACCTGGTAATGTCCATGGGTCAAGTGGACACTATTCCACCACTTCATTACTTCACTTTTGTTCCCAGCCTCCCAACGAAGTACTCAACAGAGTTCCCTTATGAAGTTTATTCCTGGGTATGGGTTGATCCGGCATCACTGTCTACATCCCTCCCTTCCTGTGTAAGCAGTTCATTAAGCATAGCTTATAATTTAGTTTACCCCTCCATCCCTACTTTAGAACATCCCACAACCCTGTATATCTTCTTCCCACTCGTCCCACTCCCACACGTCTTCCCACACCCCTGTATATCATATTTATAAGTCATTATGATCAGCACCAGTATCTATTGATAATCATCTTATGCATTCTATTTAACTTATATTCATGCAAAAAATATCCTTCCAAATACATTCAAATATTCTCAAGATCCTACTGAATATGGTAGTAATTGGGCATTTGGTAGTGAGGCTATCCATTTTGCCTATGCAGAAAGGTACTTTACCTTGCTTATGCAACATACCCCATTCAATTATCAGAATATCCCTTTTGATAATTCAAATATTTAGCTTGGTGTGCACTGGTTGCCGGCTGCACCGTGAGTCGGAAAAGATGCCTAAGGCTAAGGATTCTGGCCAGTGGTGGCAAAATGTGGACATGTACACCAGAGTTTGGCAGAAACTGTTCTGGTGGACCAGTGTGTTGAACTTTTGGGGAATTCCAATCTCTGGTGGCAGGTCGGCTGGGCCATAATTCCAGTCTCTTGTGGCAGGTCGGCTGGGCCATAATTCCAGTCTCTGGTGGCAGGTCGGCTGGGCCATAATTCCAGTCTCTGGTGGCAGGTCGGCTGGGCCATAATCGCGAATTGTGGAGTTGGTGGATTTAGTGTGCAGTTCAAGAATTTGTCAGCATATTCTACGAAAGATCAGAGCACACTTCAATATCCTGCACAGAATGTGGTTGTACATTGTAAGGGTTTTTTTACCCTTACATTGTAAGGGTAAAAAGGAGAGACAACCTAAAATTAATAGATACCAATGAATCACTTTTGAGGCTATATGTATATGTAAAACCATTTTGTAATAATTGACTGCTACAACTAGCAAAAGGCAGGATGGCTCGACAGTTATAGCACAAACCTGAATGACCTGGAGAATTAATGGTGGAAACAAAGCCATTTCATTCGTCATCTGTTGTCACCCATCAGGACTTCATGATTAAAATCAGTGACCAACTAGACTGAAAGAAGCACTACATTTTTTTCTTCACGTCATACCTAACCCCAGCCCTAGACCATCAAAAGCTGATTTAATGTCCAACTACACACTCCCGTCAGTGGTGTGTGTAAAAGCACAGTGATTAGATTTAGTTAGCTTAGGTCAGGTAGAGTTTTCAATTTGGAATTTTAATTTTTGTAAGGAATTTTTTTTTATAATGAGACCTTGTTTTCTTAAAAAGGTGTCATGCTAGTTTCAGTTTGGTATTTTTTTAGCTGGAAAATTGACAGCAAAAAACAAATTGTTTTCAATTTTCCCGATTTGTATTGGGCTTGGGGGTCTTAGCACATGCATGGGAGGGCCTATCACATAATGTGCAAGGGAGGGGAGCATTCAGCCTCCCTAAGATATCAGGAACTACTGAAGCTACAAGCACATAATTTGCAGGGTAGATTACAGCTGTAGTTAACTCACTTCAGTATACATTTCATGACCCTATATCAATGCCTGCAGGTTGAAATGAGATGATATTGGCTCACACGCTGCTCTACTGCTCCACTGCACTGACAAAGCCTTTGTGACCTTGAAGGCTCAGTAGCCTGGTAGCAGGTCACCACCTGGTCAGTCAACTTTGTACTCCATAGTTCCTATATTAGCCAACATATTTCGGTTTTTGTTGCATATGAAGCACTGATCAATTGCCAACAGTCACAAAATTTCATTACAATATCACTGTATGTTTATGAGATATCATCCAAAACAGGAGAAGTGGGTGGTTGGTTGGTTATTTGGGCTTAAGGGCGCATTGACTGTGTTGGTCATACAGCGCCCATAACAATGAGAAGTGGGTGGAATCCACCCCCTTGTGTGCATGTGTTTACAGGGAGGCTAGGCAAGGTTAGGCTATTCTGTCTTTTAACATTATTTGTGATGCTATATTACCCAACTCAAAGCATTTTTTGTGATATTTTGCTCACCAACTGAAAAGTAAGCATTTGCTGAGGAAATAAGTGGTTACATTGTCTTAATCATGTGCATAAACAAAACTAAAGCATAAACCTAACATAACTTATCCACCATATTTTAATACCTTCAATGAGGGACTTCTCATATCAGCAGGCAGCCCATTCCATTGATCAACCATCCCTTGGCTGAAAATTTGGAGTTTAACTGTCCTACAGCAATGCCAATAAGTTGAGAATCCATACCTGTGTCATCAATGACCTCACAAATAAGACATTCAATACCTACTCTTCAGCATCACAAATGGGTAGTTCCCAGTTTATTCCCACATTAATTCTCACCTTAATCCTGCACACACACTCATCAGCATCACAAACAGGTAGTTTCCAGTTTATTCCCATATTAATCACATCAATTCTCACCTTAATCCTGCACACACAGGTGCAGTTCCTAAGTTCTTCAAGTTGGCTAATATTGTTTTTCAGTTCTAATTTGTGCAGTAAGAGCATGATAATTTTTGGTGGGTTTAGGCTCGTAATCATGCACTGTGCTGGCCCCTTTAAGGTGTGCCCCAATGTTCTGTTGGACCCTGGATACTTATATTGGAGATAATGCTGATAATTGAATATTACTACATTGCCATCAATGGCATCCTCCATGGCTTTTGACATGCAGTGCCATCATATGGCAGTTGGAATAACTAGGATCACTTAATTTTAAGGTGCTAACTTGACATGTTACATACATTTTAACTCTGTAAAGCAATATGGCATGTACAGCAGTATTATTGTGCTTTAAGGTGGTAACAAGGCAAGTTTTTACACACATTTGCCTCCATAAAACAAACAATCTGACTGCTGATCCTGGACTCATCAAGCTCTGATACCATTTCTATTCTCCTCAGTGTGAAAGTGAGGCATAAACATTGCAAAACACTAGAAAAATACAGTTTTGACAATGCTATCCACTCTCCTCAACAAAACATTGGAGAGGTGTGGGACAGAATATGGGGTTTGGATGGGGCAATAGGCATATAATGAAGAAATATGCAAAATTGCATCATAAAAGATCTAACATAGCCTAACAAGTAAATGTCTGCATTGAGGTAATTTTGTAATTGTTTTCCAGCTCTTTTTTCCCCAAAAAGAACTTTCTTTTTTAATGTAATATTTATGCATGGGGTGAACATGTGACCACTCATGTCCTCTGAAAATGCATACCTTTCAGTCAGGAGGCAAAATAACACCCAAAAAGTGGCTTGAGGTTGGTTAATATAGCATAAAAAGTGATGTTGAAAATAAAAAGGAAAATGCAACATAATCCAACCTATGTTTGTACCTATAATCCAACCACTTTTAATGCATACCTTTCAGTCAGGAGGCAAAATAACACCCAAAAAGTGGCTTGAGGTTGGGTAATATAGCATAAAAAGTGATGTTCAAAATAAAAATGAGAATGCAACATAATCGAACCTAACCTAGCCTAACCTTCCATCCCAAACAAAGCGAATTCTTTTTATGGAAAATTTCCAAATAACTTTGGTAGATATGTCATGAAAGGTGTTTTTCTTATTTTTCCTTAGAATTCCTACCACATTTATGAAGGTGACTAAGATGATGGGACCACTTCATTTCTGTGCAAGTGCTTTTTTTTCATTGAAAAATTTGCCAACTTAGAAAACCTAAACTAACCTAACCCATTTGTTTGCTTTATGGAGGCAAATGTATGGAAAAACTTTTCTTGTTACCACCTTAAAGAACAATAACACCAGTTTCCAAAAAATCACAAAAATTTTCTAACAAAGGGAATTTGTTGTCTTCAAAGGCAGTTTTGGTTAGGTTAGGTTAGGTTAGGCTGGGTTAGGTTTCTTTTTTAATTTTGAAAATTTTCAGAAAATAAATTGCTCGACATTTTTCTAATTTAATTTTTTGGATTTTTTCCCAACCTAGCCTAACTTAGGTTAAGTTGGATTAGGTTGCATTTGTTTTATTTTTTTAACACTTCTTTTATGCTGTTATCTAACTGAAAGCCCCTTTTTAGCATTATTTTGCTCACAACCTGAAAAGTAAGCATTTGCACAGAAAGTAAGTGCCCCATCATCTTGGTCACCTTCATAAACATGGTATTCAAAGAAAAAACAAAACAAAAAAAAACATCTTTTAAGACAAATTTACCATAACTTTGTTATAGAAAATTCTGACATTAGAAACCTAGCCTAATTCAACACAACCTAAGCTAGCCTGACTATTTTGGATTTTTTTTAATTCCTGCATTAAAAAAATTATAACTTACAATAAAACCTTAACCCAAACTAGCTTAACCAAACCTAACCACTTTGCATGCTCATGCAGGTAAAATGTGTGTAAAACGTGTCCTGTAGTTACCTTAAACTGCAATAAAACATGCGGTTGAAGGTCGAGGTAGGTAGCTAGGCACAAATCTAGGTAGGTAGGGGATGAGGGGGTTTCTGAACACTTAAGGCATTATGCAACAAACAGCTTTACTGCTGCTTCTGTATGGCTGAACCCATAATTTTACTGTGTTTACTGAACACAAAAATGAACAAGCTATCCATATTCAAACAGTTCCTTTCAATGAAAATCCTGTAACCACTTGTAAAGAGCAACTTTAAAACAGATAATTATTTCATAGTGGTGTGCCGTATTTTCAACACCAAAATGTTGTTGTTCAGGATTACCTCACCATAGCTGTTGTGGTACAAGCTATTAGTAGCCACTAAAAAATGCTGGTGTAATTGCAAAAAAAGAAGAAAGTCACTTTCTTATGGCTTCCTTAAGCCAACTGCTCTTGGAAGCCCAAAATGGTTCCTGTGAACTTCACAACCTCCATACACAAAGAATAGGTAGAACTATGTAATCAGACTTTCATATGTTGGTAGAGACAGGTCTATCATTTATGAATACCACCATCTTTTTGTTATTTATGCACTGAACATGATGTGGGAGACGACTAAAGGTAGGTGTTCAGGAAACAGAACGTGTTCAGATACGCCTCTTCCCCTATTTACCGCACCTAGGTAGGTACCGACCTACCTACTTTGATTCTGAACATATTACCTCTATAGGAAGCTTCACCGATTTTCGGAGGAGAAAGCAAGCATGCAAACCTTCACAAAATAACGCTGCTACTTGCAATGTCACATTATCACCACGCTAATAAACAAAAAGAACCTACGAAAACAAGCAAAAGCAATGGTGCGCCACAATCAATGCCAACCAAAGGCCGTATAATCAGGTATAGTCCATAGATGATTGGAACGCTTCGGACTGATTGATCGTGACGTCACCAGTTCGATGTAGCCCGATTCCTATGCTGTGTACGGTGCTGCTGTGATTTCCGAAGAACCATATATCAGATTATATTGCGCTAATTCGGATGATTCTGGCACCGAAAGAAGGATCGCTTCCCTTTCTTTCGCCAGTCTATCTATCTACCACTTTTGCTCTAGCGATCCAAACTGTCGTGGTTTTTAGCGTCAAAGTTTTCTTGCACACTGCCCAACCCACATGCCAAACTTCGGCGCAGGGTACGCATAGCCGTGTGGTGCAAAGGTATGAACTCGAACTCGAGATCCGGAGGTGGCGGGTTCTAATCTCACCAAGAACCTTACTTTTTCAACATCACTATTTTGCATATTTAAATTAGGTAGGACCCTTACTGCGTGCCGTCAAACATATTGAACGATTCTAGGACAAATGTACGTAAGGACAAATGTACGTATGGCAGATGTACGTAAGCAAATGTATGTAAGCAAATGTTGGTTGGTTATTTGGGCTTAAGGGCGCATCGACTGCGTTGGTCATACAGCGCCCATGCGTAAGCAAATGTACGTAAGCGCAGATGTACGTATGGCAATTGTATGTAAGCGCAGATGTACATATGGCTAATGTACGTCAACGCAAATGTACGTATGGCAAATGTACGTATGTGCAAAAGTACGTAAGCGCAAATGTACGTAAGCGCAAATGTACGTAAGCGCAAATGTACGTAAGCACAAATGTACGTAAGCACAAATGTACGTAAGCGCAAAAGTACGTATGCGCAAATGTACGTATGCAACGTATGCGCAAATGTACGTCCATTTACGCATGCGTACCTTTGGGTTTACGTACATTTGGTTAGGTACATATGCCATACATACGTTTGCGGTAACCGGACAAATGTACGTAAGCAAATGTACGTAAGCGCAGATGTACGTATGGCAATTGTGCGTAAGCGCAGGTGTACGTATGGCTAATGTACGTAAGCGCAAATGTACGTATGGAAAATGTACGTATGCGCAAATGTACGTAAGCGCAAATGTACGTATGCGCAAATGTACGTATGCGCAAATGTACGTAAGCGCAAATGTACGTATGGAAAATGTACGCATGCGCAAATGTACGTAAGCGCAAATGTACGTATGAAAAATGTACGTATGCGCAAATGTACGTACGCGCAAATGTACGTATGCGCAAATGTACGTATGCGCAAAAGTGCGTATGCGCAAAAGTACGTATGCGCAAATGTACGTAAGCGCAAATGTACGTATGCGCAAAAGTAACATGCGCAAATGTACGTAAGCGCAAAAGTACGTATGATTAAACGTACGTAAGCGCAAATGTACGTATGCGCAAATGTACATATGCGCAAATGTACGTAAGCGCAAATGTACGTATGCGCAAATGTACGTAAGCGCAAATATACGTAAGTGTAAATGTACGTATACGCAAGTGTACGTAAGCGCAAATGTACCTAAGCGCAACAGTACGTAAACGTAAAAGAATGCAAGAGCAAATGTACGTATGAGCCAATGCACGCACATTTAGGCATACGGGCCTTTGCGTTTAAGCACATTTGGTCGGGTGCATATGCCATACGTACATTTGCTCTTACGTATATTTGCCATACGTAAATTTGCGCTTAAGTGAACTTGGCATACGTACATCTACACTTACGCACAATTGCCACACGTACATTTGCGCATACGTACTTTTGCGCATACACACATTTGCGCTTACGTACATTTGCGCTTACGTATTTTTGTGCATACGTACATTTGCGCTTACGTACATTTGCGCATACGTACTTTTGCGCATACCTATATTTGCGCATACGTACGTTTGCGCTTACGTACATTTGCGCATACGTACATTTGCCATACGTACATTTGCGCTTACGTACATTAGCCATACGTACATCTGCGCTTACGTACAATTGCCATACGTACATCTGCGCTTACGTACATTTGCTTGCGTACATTTGCGTTCGCACATCTGCCATACGTACATCTGCCATACATACATTTGCTTTACGTACATTTGTCCGGTTACCATATTGAACATGCTAACTGCAACCTTAATCCTTGTCAACGCCGTGCATAGTCAATCATCGCTTTACCGATGATCACAGGTTGCCACAGCGCACCACACCACCATACAACCGCGTAGGGTGGTGGGAGTTATATAAACAGATAAAATAATATCAACGGATTTCGTCCCAGACTGCGGTGCTTCAAGCATAGGACAACGCTCGGAGGTATATAAATGATATAAATGGCACAAGTGGCGAAATTCGGCGCAGCCAGGAAATCGAACTTGTGACGTCACAGCTCAAAGATGTGGGTCTATGGTGGCTGCAGAAGTGACAACCCAGGTACGGGGCAGAACCGTGGGTATGGGAAGGGAAAACTGCTGAAAGTTAACGGATTTTCACTAAAACATCTCCGCGCTCATGCCTCAACGGGTCCATATCACAAGGGGTAAGTACCTACCCCAGCTCACCAGCTCCCCGGCTCAAGTCTTAACTGCTAAAGATGCCACATGACTTCTAAAATTTCCGGGGGCAGTATGGCCCACACGTCAATGTATCCCAGCTCACAAACACCCTGTTTCATCAGCGCTAAAAATAGTTATATATTATGCCGCTAGATGGCACCGTAAACCGGGCCCCCACGAAGTGGGTTTGGTAGCGGGCTTGAAGGTTTCCCTTCACCATTGGTTTACATGCAATTTTACCGTTTTTCTCTACGCTCTCTTGCATGTTTATGGCAATATAGATCATTTTGACGTACATCAATTGGAAGACCTATTATTCAGCTTCAGCAAAATGTATCCTAGATGGCCCAGTAGCAATCTTCCTGCCTAGCAATGTGCCGTTTCCGGCAGGCTGACCATCAAGTTCCTCCAAAATAAAGGGATTTTTCCCGATATCGGTAGGCTCCCTCTACCGTCCGTTTTGGCTGATGTTGTCACCCCCGTTCGAGAGCGGAAGAAAGGACAGATGGAGGGGGGGGGGGAGCTAAGTGCGCCATAGCTTCTTCCCTTCAGTGGCAGGAGAATTTCCGAAAAGTAACCACAGAAGACCGCCTGAAATGATCTGACCGCCCCTAGACCGCAATGGGAGACCCTTTGTCGTCATAAGAGGTCCCATAGCCGCCACAGGAAGCCAATAGCTGCCACAAGAGGCAGGGACAGATCCAGGAATTGTCATCTGGGGGAGGGGACACGTGCTTGGAGTGGCGCCACCGCGAAAGCAGCTTGAGGGGTGTCTTTCCTGCCAAGAGGCGCCTGTGGCTGAAAAATTCGAGGGTGTTAGGGTGCACTCGAGCCTTCGCGGAGGGACGCGTTTTCCTGGTCGAAGGGACGCCACCTTTCATGGGGGGGGGGGACATGTGCCCCAACTTCCCTCCCTGGATTCACCACCGACAGGAGGCCCCATATATCCCACGTAATATATATTTGTGCATTTGTGTATATATATATATATATATATATATATATATATATATATATATATATATATATATATATATATATATATATATATTATATATAAAAATATGTGTGTGTGTGTGTCTGGTGCATGAATGGTTCAAAAGCAATCTGCACCAATGAGCCGCAAGACATTATTGCAAATGATTATGCCCTTTATTTGCATGCTTACGGTTAAGCCTACACATGAATGGATGCACACGTTTGGTTTGTGGGTGCATATGCAGTCTGTATATATTGGTGGCAAATAGTGAAAATAATTGGTGTGGCAGGGGGTGTTTGTTGATACCCGCTGATGGCATCTGTTCGCTATGTCTGTGTGCAGGAAGCTGGCTGCATCTGTCATTGAGGATGCAAGTCACAAATTGGAAAATTGCATACAAATGGTTACCTTCGGCTTCGACCCAACTGCAGATGTAGCGTCCTGCTTGCGTGGTTCATAAAACGCCCCGAATACGAATATATCGAGTGCGAATATGTTCTTAGTACGATTCTCACGTGTATTTGCGCATACGTATTTCAAGTACGAATGTATCGCGAATTTATAACGTAACCAAGTAACAACGGCAGCAGAACGACTACCTGCGTGGATCGCCAACTGTGGTTGGTGAAAAAAAATGCAGACATGAACTCACAATATACGAATCTTTCACCTGTAACTTCGCCTGCTTTCATTCATCAATCACAGCCGTAATGTACGAGTGGTCTGCGCACAAGTGGTGACCGTCTGTCACAGCGCGGCTTGAACTTGATCCTATGTACTGAACTGGGGCGGCAAGGGAACACACGCCAGCGGGTAAGACTACCACTGATGGTGGCCTCAGCTGAGATACCCCTCGCGCAAATGACGTCGCAGGAGCCGACGGGACGGCTTCGGGAACGGACACAGCAACGGCACCATTCGCGACCTGATCTGGCCATAATGTGAATGACCTATCAGCGGTCCGCGACCTGGACCGTGCACGCCTGACCCGCTGTCTGCACGATGGTCGCTGGCAGCCGGCGGCTGTGGAAAGCTGACTTATTCCTATTTATATATTTATTTATTTATGTCACAATACATGCCCTCCACGTGCAGTGGCTATTATGGACAGTCCTCTGCAATCTGTTTTGAAAATCACATTTTAAAGTCATATTTAGGCAATCCAACATACGTAGGTTTTAAGTAATACAATATTAGTGCGTTTAAGTGATTCCACATCGGTAGGTTTTAGGCCGTCCAACATCAGTAGGCTAGGTTAGGTTGTATTAATTTGTATTGATAATTGTATGTTATTTTTCATTATATACCACCAGACCCAAAACCTTTTCCCCACACTTCCCATATGTTGTTGAGGTGGGATAGCAGGTACATGTAGTCAATCTTTTTCTTGTTTAAAAAAGTTATTTCAATGTTTGTAATATTCTTTTCTTGGACTGATTTCTTAGACAGAGGTACTTGAACTTAAAGTGCTTATATCTTTGGAAGTTTTCATTTTCCAAAGGAATGAGTGTCAAATCAGAAAACACCAGAAAAACAACATTGTGATCAGAAATGGCCCAGGGACTTCTTATGCATGTTTGCCATTTTAATGATGAATATTGGGGGTTTTAGTGTGCGTAAACCCGATTGGGTTATATTGCACCCATAACAAGGTTGCCTAAGCACGCGTCAGACTGTCACAAACGAATATAAAACATCGGTAGCTATTAAGGCGCTTGATCTGAGATCTGTGGAAGCAAGTAATCAGTTAGGCAGGTGCATATATTACGTCAAATCCCATCTCCGCAAGGAAGCATAAAACTGCTCCATTGTGTATAAATCGGTAATAATCTCCCAATAAGTTCTTCAACCTCAGAGCATTCGCATCTTATCCGAAGTGGCGCCTACGTTCTTCTGTGTATGCTTGGCATGCCACCAGCACATGGTGCACAGTCAGCGAGGCATTCATTACACCTAAAACATTTCGGCCTGTCGTCCCCGCACAATAAATACCTATGTGTTGCTAGAGTGTGACCAATTCTGAGACGACAGATGGCTACCTCGTCCCTTCTAGTTTGGCTGAAGGACGAGGGCCACGGAGCTAAGGTTTGATTTGCTTTAATTTGTTGAACTCCACTTGGTCCCATTTGCCCTGCCACTGTCTGAGAATAAATGACGAGATAATTGGGTAGTAGTCACTGGCAGGGAGTGGAAGAACGCGACTCCTTGGCGCTTGTGCTGCACGCCTTGCAGCCCTGTCGGCCAGCTCGTTACCACGGATTCCGACATGTGCTGGAATCCAGCAAAGTATGACCTGTTTTCCCATGCGATGCAGCGAAGTAAGGTGTGATAAAATGTCTCGTACGATGACATGTTGCTGGTTAAAACTGTGCAGCGCCACAAGACTGCTCAGAGAATCAGTCCAAATAACATGCAAAATATCGTCGTCAACCTCGATGTATGCAAGAGTTTTGCTGATGGCCATCAACTCCGCAGTGAAGACCGTGTCGTGTGGCGGCATTTTACACAAATCCTATAATTGTTGATGGAAAGAATCAACCTAAATATAGGCATCACTCACTTGTTATCTCATGATAACCTCATTCTTTGTCCATTCTGTAAACAAAATATAGCCCATAAATGCACCATTTCTGTCAGCAGATCTGACCCAAATCATATATTTATCATACCTTTGACCCTAACTTAGTGTAGCTATAACTTAGTGGTAAATAGGGTCTTATCGTGATTGTTATTTTGGTGCACAAAGAACATATTTTTTACCAGCAAGTCCAAACATTGGTTGAAAAGCAAAATAATACCAAAAAGGAGGGCTTTCAATTGGTTCATATACAATAACTAATTATTGAAAGCTTTATAAATTTGCAAGGTAACCTAGCATAAAATTAGCCAGCCTAATCTATGTTCTCAGAGAAAGGATCAAAATATTTAAATAAAAGGACATAACCTAACCAGGCCTATCAGTCTTTTTTTTCATGGAGGAAAAACATTGTCAACATGCAAACAAAGCAAGAAAAACACAACAACGTAATGTTGCAAATGATGTAAACATCACTAATACAAAAAGTTTCAGGATTACCCAGAATATTGGCTGGTGGCAATATTATGGTGGGAATAGCTGATGGTAGGAGACATTTGATTCTCTGCAAAGAGGCAGGGTTGAGCAGCTCTTTCTTTAGGTTTCTTCTCTGATCAATGTATTTGAAATGCTTGGAGCATGCTCTTGGTTCCCAACATTTGAGAACTTAGACATGTTTTATTGTATGCTAAGAGATTTTGCTAAGGCAGAATCCTGATAAAATGGTGTAACCAGATTTCTTATTTATTAAAGTTGCCTGCCCAGTGCCACTTCTGGTACTGCAAAGTAAGGCATGACACCTGAAACAGAGATGTGTTACATTTAAACATTCTATCTAGATGCTGAATTCATACTACAGGAAATCAGACTGCAACTCATGGAAAGTTTCAGGAGGGCATTCATAGCATGACAATTGTATTATACATGAATGTTCAATTATGCATGTATCGTCAATAATCCATGCAAGATTAATAAAGGAATAATGCACCATGCCCTGGGTCTAGCTGGCCTAGAAAGAGCTATATTTGCAATGACTGTTGTATGTCAATGTAGGTACGTACATGTTTGGAAAAATAGGCTGCTCCTGGGTTTTTGGAATTCAGAACACTATCCTCTCCAGAAAATTGTTTCTTGTTTTCTCATCTGGAGGTTGAATCTCCTAAGTCACCTCCTATGTTTGACAATGAGCTGCTGTGATCAAATAAAAGTGCTCAAAATTCACCGAAAGTGGGTGCAAATTGAGTGGATGCAAAAGGTTTGAACAAAAATATTATCCATACTGGATGACTACAAAATATTCCTCTCAACATGCAATATTACAATGCACAAATCCAACCTTGCCTATGCATGATAAAAATATGTGTCTGAACAAATGTTCACTGGAAAGAACCGGACAAGATTAATAACTCAGTCAGCGGAACATAAATATATTTGCTTGTAGAGAAGGGAAAATAAAAGTAACCATTGCGTATGATTTGAGGGAAGTCGTCTGCAACCATATTGATGCCATAATAAAAAACCTTCGGATGACGTCATGCGGGCTTGAAGGAAAACTTCGATCTACCTTCTAGTAAAGGTATCTTGCCATAAACCATGGATGATGTACGCATGGATTGGAAACTCGGCGTCGGCGCCTTTGGTCTGCGCGTATCAGCGGCACCAACCTGCCACCCAGCGGAAGGTAAGTAAAAACATGGAAACGCGGCCAGTTTTAGGCCGTGCGCCTATGGGAGTTCGTTAGTTAGTTAGTTATCTTGGCTTTAGGGCGCTTCGACCAAAATTGATCATTAGCGCCCATAACTTGTATACTAGTACTTCACTGTTGGTGAGGGCTATTACCTGGGTGTATACGTGGTTTGAAAGCCAATCGCCGACAAGTAACGGAACAAGTTTCCAGAATGCACAAGTTTTGAGTCGTTTCCCAGGAGGTCTTGATATGTCAAACGATCTGTGTCTCTTCCATAACACAATCGGCGCTCTGGTACAAATTGCTGGCACGAGAGAAGTACATGACGTACAGTCAGGGTTTCCAGACAGCGAGCACCGCGGCTCTCATCCCTACACAGGAGGTAGCGATGGGTAGCGTAAGTGTGCCCGATGCGCATCCTACAAAGTGTGACCTCCTCTTGTCTTGACCTGCGAAGGCATGACTCCCAAGGATCTAGCTGTGGCTTGAATACATGCAACTTATTGTTGTTTTCTCTGTCCCATGCTCTTTGCCACTTAGTAAGTATAAAATTTGTGATCCTTGAGAAGTGGTCCCTGGCAGGAAGTGGGCATATGCGTGGGCGGAGATTCTGCCTATGGCAGTTCGGGGTACGCATTTGGTATTGAATTTTTTATCCAATTGATTCAGCCACCCCAGGAGGATTGCATCTGCCTTTCATGATACATAATTGATCAAGGAATCTTACCATTCTCTCTTTATTCATTTATTACGCTCCGTTCCGAAGTTGTTGTGATGCGAAGTGAATGCATCTGTGAGAGGGAGCCCATTTCGCCGAAAGGGTCGGCCCACCGATGTTGATTTCTTAAAAGGATCGGAGGGGGCAAAGTACATGAAGGCAATAGGCAGACCAAAATGAACAGGGGGGGGGTCACATTCCATAGGTTCCCATGTTAGAAGTTGAAATTATTGCGTGTGGGGGAAGCAAGCATTGAGGGGGCAGTTTCACCCTCAAAGATAAGAATGAGCGATTCTGCTCTCGCCCTCACCCTCCTTGCTCTCTAGATTTGTGGCTGATATTTTCCAGTGGAGTGGTTTGCACAACTTAATGGGAGAGTACAGACTTCGGCGTACCCACCAATCCGCAAAGAGGATTGAGCGGAAGTCCCATGGAGGGTGCAAACCCCCTCCCCTTACACCATACCACTGACAGATGTATGCTTTTGCCAAGGAGGCGTCATTTCTCCAGAGGGGCGGCTCTTGGTCCAGAACATTTGGACGGGGTACACTACGATCTCCCAGAGGGGCACCATATGTTTTTGTCTGAGGAGTGCCTTTCACCGAAAAATTCGCGGCGTGCGTTCGGACTTCCAGAGGACTGCCGTTCCCAGGCCGAGGAGCGCGTTGCGCTGAGAAATTCGAGGGAGGGAGTACACTGGAACCTCCAAGGGAGACGTCCTTCGGGTCATAAGGGGCGCCACTTTCGCTTCCTCCCCCTTGGATCAGCCCTTGCAACATACCCTAGCTGGCAACGCCACTACCTCTCGCCGATTTGCTGCCACTTGCCAGTCGTTCGACACAGGGGTGTTGTTTTATATACCTTTGAGGGGGGAACTGCGACCTCAATGTATGCTCAACCCACCCCCACAGTTATTGCAACTTCTAATATGGGAACCAATGGAATCCGCCCCCCCCCCCCCTGAATTGATTTTGATCTGCCCATTGCCTTCATGTACTTGTCCCAGTCCAATCCTTTCAAGATCAAAATAAAGATAGAGAGATAAAAGATAAAGATTCAAGATAAAGTTCATCAAGATATCGACATCGGTGGGCCGATCATTGGGGCGAGGTGGGCTCCCTTCACAAATGTTTTCACTTCGCACCACGACAACTTCTGAACGGAGAGTAAAAAACAATAAGGAAAGAACGGTAAGGTTCCTTGATCAATTATTTATCAGGGAAGGCTGATGCAATCCTCCTGGGATGGCTAAATCAATTGGAAAAAATGTCAATACGAAGTGCATACCCTGAACTCCCATAGGCGCACGGCCTAAAACCGGCCGCGTTTCCGTGTTTTTACTTACCCTCCGCTAGGTGGGCTGATACGCAAACAGCTGTTGGTTTCCAATCCAGGCGTTCATAATCCATGCCGTAAACACCCTAGTTCACAGTATACACCCACCATAAACTAGAGCTTGCCTGCGTGCCCATGGGTGTAACCATGGTTTCGAAATTGGGTGGGGGGGGGGACAAACCAGGGACGCGGTAAGTTTGAACAGGATAGAGGGCCTAGCCCCGCCCCCCCCCCCCACACAAAAAAATCCTTGGATTTCAGGAATTTTTTCAATGTCATTATCAGCCACTTCAATTCAAAGTTCAACGTATTTCAATTTTTCGGATTTACCATTGTTAAAAATAATATTTTGGGGGCTAAAAGTTTCGCCAAGATTAGCAAGTTTCACTACTTATCGCTGCCTATGAACATCTAGCTTAATGTCGTATGTGCTGGACCCGATTTCACGATCACCATGGAGCAATGCTCATTGACCTCTATATATAACTAGACAGACAACACGACTTTTCAAAACGGTCCCGTCGGCGGCGCCGCATATGGGCAAAACGGCGGCGCTGGCAGGCGCTGCGCAGTGTGTTGTGCATGTAAAGCGGTGGTGCTGGGGCGTTCTCGGTGGTGAAAATGACTATCATTTTCAAATGATATATTCATATATGAAGCAAACACTTTGCTTGATATATATATGCATATATCAAGCAAAAACATCGTCATTAAGCCTGCACTCCGACCTGCCGCGTCCCTGCCGTTCATCCCCTCGCAGAGACAGATACAGAGGGCACCGGGAACATGTGTCCGCTCATGGCAAGGTGGCGCCCATCTTACCAGGAAAAGTGGACCTACAGTGAGGCTCGAGTGCAGCCCTGTCTAATTTGTCAGCTAAAGGCTGAATGTGCACCCAGATGTCCAGATGAAAATGTGCCCCTCAGAATCATTGAGTGCACCCCTTGAATTTTCAGCCGAAGTCTCCCTTCCAAGACCCTCGCGCACTCGCGAGTGCGCCCCTCTAGAAATTTTCAGCTGAATGCATCCCTGGGGCTCATCCAGTGGCTCCAGACATGCCCCTTCCATGAAAAATCCTGGATCCACGTCTGCCCTCTTGGCTACGCCCTGGGAAGAGGTCTCGGGCAGATAGAAAGCACTACAATTAAAGAGGAAGTCCTGAGCGCCTTGATGTTGATTTCTGAAAATTATTATGTCGGGGGGGGGGGGGGGAGGAGGGCAAAATACATGAAGGCAATTGGCAGGCTCAGATTGATTTGGGAACACACTCCATAGGGTCCCATGTTAAAGTATGCAATTATTGGCGGGGGCAAAGCCAACATTGATGTGGCACTTGTCCCCTCGAAAGTATATAAAGCAACACCCCTGCCTGAGCGTCAACCCGTGCCCTGCAGGATGGTCGTGCAGATTCAGGGATGGTCGGCGGATTCAGGGACATGTCCCCATGGAATTTGGAACCTGCGCCCCTCCGGGAAGGCTCGAGTGCTCCCCTTCATATTTTTCGGCCAGAAGCACCCCTTCAGTGTGCTCAAGTAAACGCCCCCTCCCCTGCTAAACGGATTTTCGGCCGAAGGCGCCCCTTCAGACATTTTCGCAGGGTGCACCTCCTAAGAAATGGCGCCCCCAGACAAATACCCCTGTCTCATGACAATTCCTGGATCCGACCCTGATTAGGGGATATAGGGTGCGCACGCAGTACACATACGCTGTCATCTGCAAACATTCCCAGCGTTACTTCGCTAGCGTTTATCGGGTATCCGGGGTCTTAATTCCATGGGGTACACATGCCGAATGCCGCACAAAGTTGGCAAAACGATGATAGAAGTTAGACCTCGAAAGCACAATTACAATATTTTACAAGATGTTTCGCCGTTTCTATCGGCTCATCATGAAACCGGCATCATTTTGCACTACTTTTTATCAAAATATATCCACAACTTTTTATTTTACAACATTTCATTCCAGGGCCAAAATGCATGGGAACGGGCGGCGCGCTCGATCTTGTGCCCATATACCGCTGCTCAAACCGGGACCGGCCGGAATAGGATGCGGAGCGTGCGGCGGGCAGCGAGTCAGCCGTCTTGTTATATATAAAGGTCAATGGCAATTCTGCAAGTATGTTAAACGTTGCCCTTTTGCAGCAGGAAAAACATAAAATATTGGACGATGGTTTTATAGTAGCAAATATGGACATGTAATTACCTATCCCATGCTTTCCTGTTTTACGGGCACACATTTCGATGCAGTGACAACCAGGGCGGATAAAGGGTGTGGCACTGAGGGCATGTACCCCACGTGGAAGGTGGCGTCCCTCAGACCGGCAAAAGGCGTCCCTCTGAAAAGGTTCCAGTATACCCGCTCGAGTTTTTCAGCCGGAGGCGCCCCTATGAAATAAAAAGGCACCCCTTGGAAGGAAAGGCGCCCCTTCAGGAAGGGTCGAGTGCAACCCGCCCTCTCGAATTTTGCAGCCAGAGGCGCCCCTCCAGGTGCTTTCGCAGTGGCGCCGCTGCAAAGAAATGGCGCCCCTACAGACAAGTGCCCCCCATGACAATTCCTGGATCTACCCGTGATTACAACATTGCTCTTTCGCGATTGTGAACTCCGGCTAGTTATAAAATTGTGCGCATTCACGTGTGGCTTCTCTTCCAAATTTGACACCTTCCGTTGAACCATTGAGAGGAAAGCGGACAATTTGAGAAGAAAAAAAGTTATATGTTTTATATGTCCAGAACAGCAATGTGGCAGTGTAAATTTAAAAAAACAGCGATGAGAGCACCGTTCGAGCAGGTTATGACGGATTTTTTGGGGAGCCCCTAGTCATATAGGATACGAGTGCTTGCTATCACAACGGCTGCAAACAAAATTAGATTTGACCCTCCTATTCCAATACACTCAATCATTGTACAAAGGCCGGACCTTCGACACCTTTGAAATTATTTCGATACCTCAACATTCTGATACCGTACGGCAAGCCACGTCGAATGACACCAACATAATGCAAATTGAAGCTATAGCCACGAAACGCGAGGACTCTGAGAAATCGGTTTGACCTTTGACCTTAGAAATTTGTTATATTTGGTAACATTATAATACGACACAAGCCACGTCGAATGACACCCACTTGATGCATTTTTCCCCTCCGAGAGAAAAAGGCGCCCCTCGGAAAGAAAAGACACTCCTCTAGACAGGAGCGGGTTCAGAAATTGTCATGAGGGAACTTTGGCTCTGGAGGGGCGAAATGACCTATGCAGTCGATGCGCCCCTAAACCACACAATAACTAACTGGCTTTGGAGGGTGGGGGCGCTTCTAGCTGGAAAAAAAATGAGGAGTATGGTGCACTCGGCCTTTACCTTCTAAGGTGCGCATCTGACTGAAACAAAAAATTAGACGGGTTCACTCAAGCAGACTGAATAGGGGCCTTTTCCTTCCAAGGAGCGCCTCTGGCCGAATAATTCGAGCGGGATGCACCCGAGCACACTGAAAGGACGCCTTTTACTCTGAGAGGGGCACCTGTGGCTAAAAATTCGATAGGGATGCACTCGAGCTTTCTCGGAGTGGAGCCTTTTCCCGGCCGAAGGGACGCCAAATTCCATGGGGGCATATGCCTTCAGTGCTACCCCCGTATTCGCCCCTGCCTCCAAGTACTTTCGCAGTGGCGCCCCTCCGAAGAAATGGCGCCTCTTCAGACTAGTGCCCCCATGACAATTCCCGAATCCGCCCCTGGCGGAAGTCCCCGGTACTGGCAGGGCCGCCGCGCTGCAAACGTTAAAATGCTGAATTTTGGAAAGAAAAAAAACTTTTTTGGCACATCCTTTTCCCGGGGCTACAACATGGTGCATGATACATCACCCCATGCCAAATCTGCATAATGAGGAATAATTATTTTCCAATATATTTCTGTCTACATGTGTGATAAAGTATCTTCTTTTTATTATCCGTGAAATGTACTATTGCGACTACTTTGCCTATTTCGCAGGCACGTAACTACTTGGGGAGTGGCGACGCATACGTATTTTACCATATAAGACATATAGGACATATAAAACGGGGAGATACCAGAAATGGCTACTTATTTGAACAGCTACAAAGAACAGCAAAATAGTACAGAAGCAGCAAAATATTGCACATGCAGTGCACTTAGAATCCGACAAATTAAAGTCATCTTCATTCCGTGACATCAGCGAATCAGACAGCCAAACAGAGAGTGCTACACATTTGATGCCCTGTACTGTACTTATCTACTGTTATTCCTGCCTTCTGATTCGTAGAAACCACGCTTCCTCGCATGTAGCCAGGTTTTGGTCCCAGCATTGCTATTTCCCTGCCCATGTGTATCGGCTTCTTTTCCTAGATAGTTTACAGTCTCACACCCTCAGTACGACTTCAAGATTGATAGTCCACGTAGCAAGTGTGCGTCTGTGATAATACAGATAGCAAGTATGCATCTGCAAAGTTTTCGTTTCACGTTGGTGACGAGGGGCCCAATTCCATACTGACAGCATTTGTTCTGCTTATTAAGCTTAGAAACGCTACGAGACATGGATCGAGATCCCTTGTACATCGCTCACGACGGCTGCTTTATTCTACCCCATGCATACCCTTACTAGTAGGGCACTGGTAGTGGTAACGGGGTTTAGGTTACAGTGGTGTAATATGATCGGTGATAAGGGTGTGACATGGTCACACACATGCATTTGTACATTTGGGTGTTGTAGTCTGGCTGTTGGTGGGAGACCGCGGCAGATGGCAAATGACGGTCGTGTTCCTAAATCCTCCTGGGTTGTCTGTTACGTACCCTGAGATTATTAAAGGCAGATGCGTTGTATTATTTTCATCAGGGAATTTTCGAACCGCCATCACACCTTCACATTGTCATGACAAGTCACTAAAATGTGAAGGTCATAAAGGGCCTGATTTGATTTAGATTGCCAGATATCGTCATACTTAGCACGCATTCTTCCACAGACTTGTCTCAGGCAGCGTGCACCTTGCGTGTTTACACTGACTATTCAGGAGTGAGCGAGCGTTGCGAGCGAGCGTAGTGATACGAATGGTAAAACCCCCTTGGTCTTCCTTGCTTGAATTTTGAGGATATCTGGAAATCGGCCTCTTTTCAGATGATATTGAAATTAGATGAACTAACGTGAAAACAATGCCTAAGGTACATTCAACTGGCAGTTGCAATTGATAAGCATTGAATTATTGTCATTATTTTCACCATCAAGAAAGAACAAATATGACCACAAATCGATCGAATAACTACGAATACGGACTCAACATTCTATATTGAATGTCCGAACGCAATCCGCTCCGCTGTATCAGTCTATTCAATGCATGTTGGTATGACCGGAGCCCTGATTCCCAACCTGGATGTATTCTGTGTGTCTTTCCCACAAATATTAATATTAATAACATATTAATAGTTTGCCATCACGCATGTGTGTGGGTGGGCTAGTAGATTGCAAGGTAGCTTTGCTCGTTGATATATGAGCAACGAAGGAAGCGTGGCTGGTGAACTCTTGCGCACAGATGGAACATTACGAAATTTGCGCTCGCTAATCTTTTGTCGGGCTTTCTATTGAATCGGGCAATTCCCTACCCATTTAGTAGTAACCTGGTGTTCTATACGTATGGTTGTATTTTTATATTTATCTTGAGCATCACAACAATTGCAAATTATTCCTATCAGCAGATTAAGTGGCCTAAATCTAGTATGCAAACATAATTGAGGACAGGGTCGAATAACAAGCGCTCCGGAGGGCCTCACATTCTGCGCATAGGAGGGACAGGGGAGGATTCGGCCCATGACTCTAAGATTTCGGAAACTACTAAAGCTATAAGCACAACATTTCGAGAGAAGATTACGCATGTTGTGAACTCGCTTCAGTACAAATTTCATGACCCTAGATGAGCATCTTCATGGTTAAATGAGGTCGAGTTCAGCCGCCACACCGCGCCGTCATTACCGCACCGAAGAAGTCTGTGTGACCTTGAACGCTCAGCAGCCGCCGCCCAGTCGGTCGATTTGGCATCCCCGCAGTTCCTATCTTTGCTAATGGATTTCGATTTTGTCCAAAGGATGCGGTCATCGGTTTTTGCAAAGTAACAAGATTGCATTACAATACCGCCGCCCGTTTGTGAGATAACGCCGAAAAACAGGAGAAAAGGATGGATTACGCCCCCCCCGTGCGCGTGTTATACAGGCCCACCTTATACCTACCTAAATACTGTAGGATTTTCCCCCCTCCCCACCCCAATAATTTTCATAAAACAACACCTTTGGCTTTCAGATTTTAGAACCTATGTCATAAAAGTTGCTGGAATTATGTTTCGACCCTCAAATATGTTCTAATATGCTCTAATATGCTCTAATATGCTCTAATATGCTCTAATCCCAACCGAAGGTGCATCATTCGAATCGTCGTGCAAATATACGGCCGGCTGAACACCTTTCATGACCCAGGGTTGACCACCTGATCGAGAGGTAAAAAAAAACACGAAAAATCGCTGAAATTCTTTTTCGGCCTTTAAATATGCTCCAATCCCATTTAAAGATGCAATATAGCGTATGGCACTTTGCCTTTGCAAAGTAGAAAAAAAAAGTGCACTATTCGACTCGTACCGATCTACGTCCGGCTGAACACCATTCATGACCCAGGGTTGATCTCCGCGTAACCTAGAGGTAAACAATCAGGAAAAAATCCACTGAAGATGTTTTTCGACCTGTGAAATATGCTTAAATCCCAGCAAGTGGTATATACTTTTTCGACTCGCCTACCAACCTACGTCCGGTTGAATGTATTGTACGACACGGGGTTAACCTCTGTGATCCGGAGGTGAAATACCACGAAAACTTCACCGAAAAGTTTTTTCAACCCTTCATCATATCTCAATCCTAATCAAAGGTAGACCATACGACTCGTACCAATCTACGTCGGGCTGAATACCTTTCATGGCCTAGAGCTGACCTCCACATGGCCCAGAGGAAAAAAAACTTTTGCAAAGTCTTCCTCCATTGGTATGTATTGTCACATCGCAAGAAGCATACCATCGGGCTCCTCGACACAGCATCCATCGGCTTAATTAACTTCATGACACCAGGTTAACCTTCACGTGACCTAGCGGTTGAAACCCACGAGAAAAAAAAACACCGGCGTTACAGTTCCTGTAGCCTAGGAAAAGATAGATGTTTCGAGTTGACAGTTGAGTTGAGCTGGGGATAGATGAGGATAGATTGAGAGCAGTTGTGGATAGATGTTACCATATGATCATGGGTGTCACTTTGTGAAATTGTTTGGGAGACCAATTAATGTTTTTGGTGACATTTTTCTTCGGAGAGTAGAGTAGACATTTTTCTTCGATCAGCAGAAAAAATCTATTTGACCAAGGGTTAACTCTCCGAAGAAAAATGTCACCAAAAACATCAATTGGTCTCCCAATCAATTTCACAAAGTGACACCCATGATCATATGGTAAGAAGTCAACTCGAAACATATATCTTTTCCTAGGCTACAGGAACTGTAACGCAGGTGTTTTTTTTATTGTGGTTTTCAAGCGCTAGGTCACGTGAAGGTTAGCCTGGTGTCATGAAGTTAACCAGGCCGATGGATGCTGTGTCGAGGAGCCCGATGGTGTGCTTCTTGCGATGTGACAATACATACCAATGGAAGAAGACTTTGCAAAAGTTTTTTAACCTCTGGGCCATGTAGAGGTCAGCTCTGGGCCTGAAAGGTATTCAGCCCGACGTAGATTGGTACGACGCGTCGAATGGTCTACCTTTGATTAGGATTGAGATATGATGAAGGGTTGAAAAAGCTTTTCGGTGAAGTTTTCGTGGCATTTCACCTCCGGATCACGTAGAGGTTAACCCCGTGTCGTGCAAAGCATTCAACTGGACGTAGGTTGGTAGGCGAGTCGAAAAAGAATATATCACTTACTGGGATTGAAGCATACTTCAGAGTCGAAAAACATCTGCATTGGATTTTTGTCCTGCGTTCGAGAGCCCTGAAGCGGCGCCTCATAGACTTAATGATTGGAGCCTCCATAGCTTCGGTCTGATTGGGGGCCCAAGTCAATGATTGGAGAGGGAGAAATGAATGATTTGGGGCCAGTTGCCCCCCCCCCCCTAGCGCATACAAAGTGACACTCCTGACATGAAGCCCGCATAGTACCACACGTGCCCCTGTGACGCGGCCACATCGACGAAGCGGAGCTGTCTGCTGGTGGCGTGTCTGCTGGTATCGACGATAGATTACGCATTTGGTGCTCTTACACTTTTTGAATGGAATCGGTAGAATGCACATGCGAAAGTTCAACTGTTAAAGCAGGGTCACTGATCGGGCATGGTTGGTATTGGAAGTTCCTCTTTAGAAGGGAACTGCACCGTTTAATAACTGGTGACTGCTGAACTACGCTCAAAATATGTTCTATAACCCATTGCATATATATATATATATATATATATATATATATATATATATATATATATATATATATATATATATATATATACATATATACATATTGGATTAAAGTGTGCTCACATGGCCGGAATACCGAGACCTCCATGGCCGGACGGCTGCCCTCAGTTCACCGTAGACAGCTGAGGTGTTCCTGAACTAGTGGGCTGTACAGTACTGCATCTCGTCACCGTACCACCCGGAGTCCATTAGGCTGGCGAAGATCGCAGTAAATAGCAAGTGCAAATTACAATTAAAATGTAATGCCGAGAACTGGCATCGCCAGGTCGATGTCTTGACAACTGCCTTCTGCTTCAGCCACATGCAACTCAACAACACCTGCTGATCCACTGGCATTGCTTGCATCGCTTTCCCGCGTTGAACATGAATTATCAGCTTCAGCATCAGTAAGGCTTTTTGAATCCTTGGTCAGCCTAATGCAATATGCCACACACAAAACTACACCTCTGGTAATAAGGGAATCGCTCACGTTTTCAATAATGCTTACCGATACTTCAACAAAAAATGTGTTATTCGCCTTTTATGGCGACGATAAGGATCGGCACAGTGACTATGTACCATTGATTGTAGCGTTTATGCACGTCGAAAAAAAGTCACCACGTCCTCTTTCCACTAGGCGTTGTCCGAAACTGAGTCGTACACTGCTCCGGCTCTGCCGAGCCTGTTATCGTCCCCTCCCCTCTGTCAGCCCTTCTGTTGTCTGCCGTCATTAACGCCCGCGCCCTTATCTTCATCGCAAACGCCACCAGGATGGAGAGTATTGAGCTAAGGTACCAATGGGGTGGAAGGAAAGACACAAGCGAGACAATCACCTCGGCTTTTATTTGCATTTAACACAGTCATCAACAGTCCACAGAGAGGAAATGTTTTTTAGCACAAAATGCTAAGCCTGCTTAACATTTGGTCGCTGACACGACCTTTGAATTGATCGCTGACCTTGAAATTCGTGAACGCTGTAAGGGAAAATAGTGCACCATATTAAACAGGTATGAATGTTTGTTCTTAGGAAAACGCTTTTATAGCACGTGTCTTTATGCCATTGTCCTACCTTATGTAGCTTTCCAATGAAACAATCTTACACGGAATGCGTCCTAACCGGAAAACGCAAAATCGCAAAAGCCATGAAGATCAGTCGGCTGTATCGGATATTTATAAGATGAACTTTTTTCCTTGGTTTGCGAACTCATGTCCACTTTTATTTCCGCCGTCAAATTTATCAATTTTGTTGGGCTAGGAGTCACGGGAGGCCACGAGGTTACGAGGCCAAATGTAAGAAGTATTGACATTTTATTTCGGGAATGTTTTCTCTGGTACTTTTTCTTCTAAAGTGTACATGATTGTCCACCCTTTCTGTTACTTATCGATGAGACATCCATTGTCAAGCAAACCTATGTTGTTTGACAATCGGGTTGTTGAATTTGCACAGCCGTATTAACAGCCAAACAATACCCTGTAAGCAAATTTTGGTCGGAATCAAAATTTATTGCGTGAAGTGTACTGGTCGATCTGTCGTGGAACGCACTACCTGGTGAATGACTGTCAGCACACTGGTCTGCGGCACCGCTGACCAGTGGTCCGTGTGAAAACTGCCGGTCTTCTGCCGGCCGACAGAAGCGCGCTCTTGAATTGGTGCTCTGGTCGGATGGCATGACCCACCTCTGCTGAGATGGGTCTGCTGAGGGGGGCAGTCGGTGTGTGCGCAAGCAGGTAGACCATCTCCCGTCAACCCCTCCCATTAAAACTGAGAAACTTTGCATGCCCTGGGAACTTGCGAAGTTCTATGAAGACGCGATCGATCGAGCTGCGCCACGATCGCAACCCTGCCGTTGTGGACCGGAACACAGCAACTGTCCAGTGTGCTGGGCCGAAACACAGCAACCGTCCAGTGTGCTGGACCGAAACAGCAGCCGTCCAGTGTGCTGGGCCTATTGTCCGACGCCGGGCCGCTGTCAGCCGTTGTCGGGCCGCTGTCGGGCCGCTGTCGGGCCGCTGTCGGGCCGCTGTCGGGCCGCTGTCGAGCCGCTGTCAGGCCGCTGTCGGGCCGCTGACGGGCCGCTGTCGGGCCGCTGTCGGGCCGCTGTCGAGCCGCTGTCGGGCCGCTGTCGAGCCGCTGTCGGGCCGCTGTCGGGCCGCTGTCGGGCCGCTGTCGAGCCGCTGTCAGGCCGCTGTCGGGCCGCTGTCGGGCCGCTGTCGGGCCGCTGTTGGGACGACGTGGGACAGGAAAGGGACGCTACTTCAATACACTTATCAATGCCGTGTTCTCCACCCTCCTCGCCCTCAACTAAGGACACCTGACATTAGTATTCACTGTATCCATTTAGTTAAGAATGCAGAATGCAGGTAGATGTATGGAAATATTTGCAGGTCAAATTGTATCAGAAATTGCATTACTTGGAGCGTAGTTACTATAGCCGACATTTGTATCAGGGGATGCCGGTAACTCGGTATGCAATGCTAAATATTTCAGAGAATTGCTTCACTTAGCAAATACTACGGCTACTCCAGCTACACGTATGGGCTGGTGCCCCAAGACGGCTACACGTTGGGCCACGGCAAGACGGCTAACGGCTACACGTTGGGCCATGCCCCAAGACACGTATGGGATGGTGATTCACATCGCTTTTGTCATTGGTTGTCAGCTCAAAGCGGTTCGAAGGCAACAGCTAGCAGCATGTCTGTTGAGCCGAAATACTAAAGTTGGGCTCAATTTTTAAGCAGGTGAAATATAAATGGAAATTCAAGATTGAGTGACTAAAATCCTGCAAAGTATGTCACTTTGGAGTCATGCATGTCATACCGCCGCTGTATGCCCAATTTGAGTACTATCGGTCATTGACTAATCCTAGCGCAATTGAAAAAGCTCAATTTTTTTCGAGCAGAGTTGAACTCATTTTTGGTTTTGTTCGAGCACTTTATAGAAGTCAAAACAAGTTCTAAGCATTGTTCATAATGTTTCGTTTTTTTAATGTTTCTTGTGTGAGAGCTTCGGATGCACTCCATACCGTCAGCATTTCACAGTTCTGTCGGATTTGATAGCCTTATATCACACAATCGTGCAAGAAGATATTTCTGCTGTATTCATTTTCCTTCCCTGAGCACGTCGATGCCGTCCTTCCGATAAGACGTCTCTTTTCCTCATCGGATGCTTTCCTCGTCTTGGACCATCGAAAGCGTATTGCGTATCTTGTTTCACACCGATTACCAAAAAACTACCATCGATGACGTGCATGATTACAACAGCTTGCATGGGTCTGGAATTGCACGTTTGAATAATGGCCGGTTCAATGCGTTTCCAGAGTGGATTCAATAGCAGGGCAAGACTAAACATCGGGTAAGTTCGGCGATAAGCTCCATTCCGAGGACACAAACCGCCGTCACTCCTCCAAAGGGATGTGGTAGGTAGTTGTAGGGGGGTCCGGGCCACGCGGGGCTGGGCGGTGTCGCAGATGGCCTCGTCATGGCGGCACAGACGGGATGGAGGGTCGCTGTGCGGGCGGCTGCGGCCGCCTCGTTGGTGGGCCTGCTGGATGGCTGCCGTTTCCCTCTGGCCAACCACTTCAACCGCTCCGTCGTCCTACCAACCCTGCTGCGGCCCGTCGCCACCACTGCACGAATTTATATATACGAGGCCAGGATACTTTCCACACCACATACGCCCGTGTCTGCGCCCGACTGGTCATGTAGCGAGGAGGGGCTGGGGGCTTAGGGTGTGATGTGACACTGATGGGTGGAGATGATACCTAGGTACACGGCGTGGGTACTGCCACTGCCGCCGGCGCTCGTCCATTTATGGGACCCACCCGTGTACCACCATATATCACGACACAAACACCTCCCCCCCCACCCTCACACATAAAATCGACGTTCTCGGAGGGTAGCCAGATGCAAGCTGGACCCGGGTAATTTCCTGGGAACAATTTCGACAGTGAAGTTTTCTGACCGCTGAATATTTCCGCTGAGTGTCCACCAATCTCCGCTGATCCTTAATTACCCACTTTCATCCACACGACCTTTCACTCACGACCATCACTCGCTCCGGCCATTCCCACACGTTCATTCGATCCATACTAAAACCAGGCGGCCCGCAGTTTCTCCCCTCGCGCGTTACGTAAACATTTAGCGGGTCTTACTTCCGAATGTCACTGCAGGCTCAAATAGTCCTTACTGCATATTAATTACCAATTCCAAGATCCAACCTGGAAATGGCTGACGCGACTTTCCTGATTGCATAATTTGTATCTATTTTCGTTGCTGCCCTTAAGGTTTGGAAACATTGGGCGGTGAAATTTCTCTTGGGCTTTTATGCGGCCTTATAACTGAACTCAGGTAGAAATGGCCAACTTACCTAACCTTAATCAATCAACGCGATGCCTGGCCTTACACGTTGAAAACGTGCGGCCAGCCCTACGTATCCAACGGATGAGCACGGATCCCTGCCACGTTGGGTACGTCCCCTGGCCGTCGTTATACCCTAGCCGGTCCAACCCTTTAAGCCCCTGGGCTTACGGCGTGCCAAACCTGTCCGTGCGTCCCCCGATCCACTGCACCATCCTTTCCCTATGTACAGTGGCCAGAGGTGGACTAATTACCTGGCGTTGTTTTGCCTCTACCTCCTGTCCGCGCCAGACTTTCGACGAACTGCCCCCCGCAGTGGGGTCAGCCTCGTTACTCGGCTGGCCAGGGAATTGGCGCTCCCTCGGGGTAACACAGCCGCCCCGATGAGGAGTGTGGAAACACGGAGGTGTTTCCGGGGACTCATATAGTCCCCATCGCCCATCACTCTCTTTAAATTCCAGTATCCACCCCGTGCCAGCGACCTTTTGTATGTCTTTCATCCAACTCTGCAGCACCAACCCCTCCCTTGTCACGAGCAGATAGGCCAGCTTCCTCTGGTTTACCCGTCCGCTCAGTTTTATCGGGGTAGCCGCGCCCCCTAGGCTCACCCCCGGGGTTGACGGAGTCCTTGAGGTTGAGGTCCCCCGTCGCACGGTGCTAGTTGTGACGGGGGACCAACACGCCTCTTTGGTCCCGATATCCCGGAGGGGCCGGCGGGCCCGTAGGGCTCCACACGGGTCAAGTAGCCGGTCGCCTCGGGCCGGGGACCTGGGATTCTTCCCAGTGTCTGCCGGCCCGGCCGGCTGGGGTCAAGGGGTGGGCGGCGCTGGATCCCAGTCGGGGTGGTGAGTCTCTCTCTCCCGGCCGGGCGAAGGCGCCGCCTGCCCCGTATAGCTCCCCGGGCGCCTGGCGTCCTCCCGTCCGCGGGATATAGGCGTCCCCTCTGTAGGCCCCCCCCCCCGTGTGGTGGGGCGCCACGATGAGCCGAAACAATCACACTCACATGGCTACACCAAACACGACCCCTCCAGGACGTTCCAACGAGGTCCAAACCACCGAGCCACCGGGTGATAACCAATCAGCGAATCGAACGCCTGCTGAGGCGTACCGTCGGTCTCCTCAGCCTCACAATATTTCGACCAAGCACGATTCTTACAATGCATCCATATGCAGTGTTCCCCACAGTGCGAGCCCACCAAAAACAAGGTTACCTGCCCCACGAATACTTATTTTGAAATCTTGTGATTCTGATAAATCCCTATCATTACTCTCGCCGTTCGAATGTAAACGTGGCTGTGACCGTTTTGGGAACATATTCCGCTGCTAGAAGCTACGTGACGGAGGTATGGAGGTTGAGTTCCGTAACGCCGAGGACGCCAAGAGGGCACTTGAAGTTCGTGAGTTTAAGTATTCCGTTCGTGACAATGGTGGGAGGCGCGAGGTCGTCATACCAATCTCAGTGACACCACACAACACAAAAAAAACACTCTAAGGGAGTCATAACATGTTTCGATCTCAGAGATGTTCCCGAGGCGAAAATCGTTGATGGGTTGTCCGATTACGGTGTGGTAGATGCTCTAACGAAGATGAAGATGAGATGCGGAGGTGAACTGCAAATGACGAACAACGTAGTTCTGACTTCTAACTCGACTGACTTACCCGCCGCAGTATACGTTGGCTACGTGAGGGTTAAAGTACGCATGTTTGTCCCTAGCCCTATGCGATGTTTTAGATGTCAAAGGTACGGACATACAAACCAGTATTGTCCCGGCCGCCCAACCTGTCGTAGGTGCGGGTCGTCAGGACACGTCACTAATGACTGCGCCTCCACAAATGTGTGGTGCGTGAACTGCGGCCAGGTCCAGGTGCCGCACACTGTGTACGATAGAGTATGCCCAGCGCAGGCAAGGGAGAAAGAGATAATTGCTATAAAATGCTCAGGGGAACTTTCCTTCAGATAAGTCCGGGAAATATATGAAGAAACCCACCATAAAGTCTCATACGCAGCGAAGGTGAGCAACACACAGCCTGCTTCCACACAGCAGCAGCCTAGTAATGCTGCCCAGTTTTTATCCCAACTTCGTAGCCTGCTGTAATCCTTCGGACTCGACTGTACCCCTTTGCTTAACATCTCCCTCTGCGGAGATGAGACGCGTGGCCGCTCCAAGCGATCCCCGAAAGGGCCAAGGCGCTGACGAGACTGCACCTACAACATCCGATTTGACTGAGACCCCATCTACCGTGACAGAACCGACGAGATCTCGCTCCGAAGCCCCAACTAGGACGGAGGAATTACTACCAGGGACGAAGGCTGACGATGAGTGGACCCAGGCTCAGAGTGCCAAGAGGCCTGCGAAGCCCTCGTCCTGTGCACCCAAGTATTCCACAGGGTCTCCCACTGGGAGGAGCCCTGCAACCGCTGGATACGTGATTTTTTCTGGAAATACCGGTGCAGCCGGGTCGGTACCTGTGTCAGATGTCACCCTTCAGCGGCAGGAGTCTGAAAGGCGCGCTCGTGACGCCAAGCGGACGCGCCTCGCGGACACAGAGGGTCCGAGCAGCAAACCGCCAATCAATCAGCAAACCGGATCAATGTGTCAAACCAGGGGCGGCTACTCCGTCGCCGCGCAGGCGAGTGGAGGGCCCGTCCCACGCTCCAGCACCAAGGCCCGACTCGGCCAAAATGGGTCCTCCTCTGCCGCCCCGGATTGGTGTCCCTTGTACCCCAGCACCGGGAGGAACGGCGCGCGCCGAAAAACGCATCTTTCCCTAGGTAGTGTCGCCTCCGGAGGGGGTGTTGCCCAGGTCGCGGCCGCGGACGGCCTCGTTTGGGTTGGACCCCTGTGTCCCCGGTCTTGAGCCGCGTCCTGATGGTGGTGCGAGGGTAGGAGCTGAGAGCCATTTTTAGACATCCACTCTAGTCAACTTTAGTGCACCTCAGCCTTTTATTTTGTTTTGTTCTTTTAGCCCGTTTTACTAATTAACCCGATGACTCAACTAGTTTTACAATGGAATTGCAGAGGGATTCGCCCGAACATGGCTGTGTAGTGAACGTTTTTCTGGTCATCCCTGAGGGGGGCAAACCTTCATTTTCGACTCGTAGAATAGTCTAGGGTACCTCAGCGTTTGCGATATTTAAAACCCCGGTTATGTTTTCAATAATGGCTCTGACTCATCTCAGAGCTCTGATCTGCACACCTCTTGACACGCACTTCCAAAGCCAGCACTTGTATTGTGCTATTAGTCAGCGACCATGAAGATCAGTCATTAGTGGCGCAGCGAGATATAGGCGATGATACAACAGCTTTTCATCTCGTCAGACATGTGCAACAACTTCTCTGTCGATCTACATCTCAACAGACGTATCAGACATACCTCCAGTGGTGAGCCAGGGCGGGCTAGGCGGCGGGCCAGGCCGCGGGCCAGGCCGGCCGCGTCGTACGTTCGTCGACCAGATAGTGAGAGCGTTCATCTCCGGCTCAGTCACTAAGTAACCTCGGCAACGCCTGTACCACGTGACCAGACCGCTAATACGTCATAGACACATGACTGACGGCGCCACAGACCAGTGGGGTTACTCATCCCCGCTAGAGAACAAAGGCTCGCTCTGAACTCCGCGCTGTCTCTCCGACATCAGACATACCACGTCTGCTCAGAGTCGTTCTCTGGTCGGCTCGGATCGCAAACATAACCCACAACATTTGATAAGCATTTCCTACCTGCAGTCGACAGTGGCATTCCGAAGCTATCTAGCCAGGATGCAGAGCCGTTGTCGGTGGCTCAGGTATCGGCCGAAGTCATAACATGCATTAAGACGTGTCCGGCCGGCCGTCGACAGTGGTGGCATGATTCACGCGTCACCCGGCGTTATACAACGGCGCATTCTCGAACGATGAGGGCCGAATGGTATGATTATATCTAACATTGTTACAGCTGATTTCGAAGTAGTTATGAACATGAGATGTCCAATTGCAGTATGTCTACAAGAAACTAAGCTGCCGCTGCAGTCTTCATTTTATATCAAAGGTTACTCTGTGCTAACGAAATACATGCCCTCAGACACAGTTGCACATCGAGGAGTTATCCTAGCAATCAGTCATAACGCCTCGTACCAAGAAGTCGTTCTCAAAACCTCTCCAAGCCGTCGCTGCCAGAGTCTGTTTCAGTCGCCGCACAGTTGCACTATGCTCAGTCTGTCTGCCGCCGGAATCCCGTTCCCTTCCGTCGAGCTAAGACGGTTGATGCTGGAGCTGCCTCCTCCTCTTCTACTTCTTGGCGACTTTAACGCACACCACGTAGCTTGGGGATGCCATTATACCAATCCTCGAGGCCGCGTTATGGATAGTTTTATTCATGACGAATCCCTCTGCCTTTTAAATACCGGTACTGCCACTCATTTTACACTCCCTTCCGGTGCCACGTCTGCGATCGACGTTAGACTCGCAAGCCCACGTTTGACGCAATGTTTTACGTGGACAGTGCATGCTCATTATCTGGGCAGTGATCATTTTCCGGTATTTCTCGAGTATAGGGATCGGGCTGTGCTTGGTCTGAGACCTCGGAGGTGGAATGTTAAAAAGGCTGACTGGGAGCAGTTCGAGAGAAGAGGTGTGCAAGCGTCTTTTGGAGACGACTACGATGCAACCACTTTGTCAGTACAATAATTATCTTCCCTGCTCTTGCAGTCGGCCGATGCCTGCATCCCGCAGACGTCTGGAGCTCCCCGCCGCACACCAGTCCCTTGGTGGTCCATGGCATGTCGGAACGCCATACGAGAACGCAGACGAGCATTAAGGAAATTTAACAAAAGTTGCTCTTCAGCCAACTTAATAGCCTTCCAAAAGCCGCGAGCTTTCGCGCGACGAACAATAAGAGAGGCCAAACGCACATCGTGGAGGGAGCATCTGACAACACTAAACCGATGTACTCCAATTACACAAGTGTGGTCTCGTGTGAAGCGCATCGAGGGAAAATTTAATTCGGTCCCTCTCCCAGTGCTCCGAGTAGCTGGTGCAGAGGTTAGCCATCCTTCCGACGTTGCAAACGCAATTGGCCGAGCAATAGTGACACGCCGCCAAGCAGAAAACCTCCACCCTGAGTTTCGTCGTCGGAAGGCTCGCTTACAAAGACAAACGATAAATGTTTCTACCTCGGAACATTTCCCGTATAATGAGCGATTCACCGCAGCAGAACTGCGGTCGGCAATAAGAAGCCTTAAGAGGGGCAGAGGGGCCTGACCGCATTCACAACAAGATTCTAAAGCATCTCCCTTCACGAGTTATGAATGCATTACTAGCGACATTCTACATGGTGTTGGAGGAAGGTCAATTCCCGGCCGCATGGCGGGAAGCCACAGTGGTCCCCATCTTAAAGCGAGGCAAGAGTGGGCTTGATCCGCTACACTACCGGCCATCGCCCTGACCTCGTGCTTGTGTAAATTACTAGAAAAAATGGTCAATGTGCGGCTTACATGGTTTTTTAGAAATACACGACTTTTTTACCAACGCACAGTGCGGTCTTAGAAAACACCGTGGAACAGCGGACCATGTCCTAACACTCGGCACTGCTATACGTGTAGCTTTTAAGCAGAAGCGACACACTGGAGCGGTCTTTTTCGATCTCGAAGGAGCATATGATACAATCTGACGCCACGGCATTTTGATGAAAGTTCGAAAGTGTTGAATCCGCGGCCATCTAGGCACTTTCATTCGCAACTTTTTAACTGAACGCTTCTTCCGCGTCCGGGTGGGACACGAACTGTCCGAACGGTTGCAACAAACCAATGGAGTCCCACAGGGCAGTGTCCTCAGTGTGACTTTGTTCGCCATGATGATAAATGGCATTGACGATAGTGTGCCGCCGAACATAGGACGATCGCTCTTTGTCGATGACTTCGCAATCTGTTCCTCTGCCTCAAATATTTCAACACTGACACGACAGCTGCAGACTTCAGTGAACAAGCTCCAGAGCTGGAGCATCAAAAATAGTTTCCGGTGCTCCACCGACAAAACAGCCGCAATCCATTTCTGCCGCCGACGATGTATCCAGGAACTCGACGTTAAGCTGTACGGCGAACCTATCCCAGTAAAGATCAACCGTGAAGTTTCTGGGAGTACAATTTGACAGTCGTCTGACATACAAACACCACATGAAGACACTTAGAGAAAAATGTATTAAATATCTGAACCTACTGAAATGTATTGCTAAAATATCTTACGGCGCGGACCGTAAGACCCTGATGATATTTTACAAGTCATTTATCCGGTCCAAACTTGACTACTCGTGCTATGTGTACGATGGCGCTTGCGCCAGCAATAAGCGCACTTTGGATACGGTGCACCACTAAGCACTGCGTATTATCACTGGTACCTTCAGAACCTGACCACCTGCGAGCCTGACGGCAGAGGCCAATGAACCGCTGCTTCCACTCAGGCGTGAAATGTTGGGTCTGCGATATGCGTGTAGGCTGCGGCAATTTCCCACGCACCCCACTTACGACGCAGTCTTCTCCCGCCACATTTTTACACTTTTTCCAATGTACAGAATCCGAGGATTTTGCCTTCCTGTATACGGATGCAGACCCTTTTCAAAAATAGTAAAACGAGAGTGCGTCGAGTGATGCAAGTACAAAAACTACCGATACCACCCTGGAACCTGGTTTCACCTCCAATTGACATATCTTTGTCACCCATGCATGAGGGAGACATCCCGTCGGAGTTGTGTCGGTCGAGAACGATTGAACACCTAGACTCTTACCGAGGACACACAAGGATTTTTACTGATGGTTCCAAGAGTACCACAGGAGCAGGGTATGCTTTTGTGTGCGGTACTACTGTACGTTCGTTCAGTTTGCCTGTGTGTATCTCAGTTTATAGCTCTGAACTTATTGCGGTCGTGAAGGCACTGTCTTTTATAGAGGTTTCTTAGGACACACACTGGCGGATTTAGCCCACCGGTTTGGGGGGGGCGGTGCAACTTTCGGTTTTCGGCGTCAGCCCCTTACATGCATACCCTGCTCGAAGCCTATCTGCGCCTCTGGGTCACAGAGACCAGCGGGATATTGCGGTCAAGACATATCTGAGTTTCCCAGATGCCCAGTTGGCAGTTATCACTTAGAAACACTGCTCATGAGTAACAATCAGGAGAGTTTAGTCATTGCGCCCTTTCGTTGTGCTCCCCCCCTCCCCCTCCTTGAAGAAGGGAGAGTCTAAGGCCCCTCACAATCACGCCCTCCTAGGATATATCGCCCATACGAGGGCAGCTAGCAGGCTGTCTGTCTCGCCAAATCTGCGGGAGCCGTCAAACTCTTCTCGCTGCCATCCCAAATCTGCCGTAAATTCGCCCAGGTGAAAAGAGGTGCCGGGTGCCGGAAACACACAGATGTTTGGACTAAAATCATGAGACAGAGACTGAGATCGAGATTGTGACCGTGCCAGAAACGGACAGATAAACTGAGACCGAGCGTTCTCCCGGGAGTGAAATCAATACAGCGATAGAGACAGAAAGATATTTAGACTGAAATCAAGAGGCAGAGATCGAGACTACGACAAGTACATATAGGGACCGAGATTGGGACGAAGACATATATTTGCAGGGAATTTTGCAACAAATGCCCTCCGATCAAGATATGTCCTTCATAATTGTGTATCCAAACCAGCTGCATTTAGGTTCAGGCCACTAAACGTGCTTTCGCGTTGATGTTGACATAAGTTGCGCGCTCCCAAACTTCATTATATTTCATTTGCGTTGTTTAATAGTATGCACCGAATCTGGAAAAAGCGAGCCTGGTAAATCTTAGTATAGAGCAGGTCAGGGGGCCGCGGTAGCTCAATTGGTAGAGCGTCGAAACCTTGATCGCAAGATTTTCGGTTCGAATTTCACAACTGACGGTATTTACCGAGTCCAACAGCGACCAATCGGCGTGAGAGGTTGGCGACGCTATATAACCTGGCAGTTAAATGCGTCGTAAAAGAACCCAAGGTTTTTCTTCTTCAGAGGCGAAATCACAACCAAGTATGTATTTGGTGACCAAGTGACTCCAACTCCATTCACTGCCACCGCCATCCACACTGCCATTCGCTCCTACACTAAAATAGAGAAAAAGAAATCAACATATACACCTGCTCTCTGGTACGACAGCTATCTCTACTTCCATACCTACGTACAAATGGCACAAAACTCACACACATCCCACCCACCCCTTTACTCGGAAAGCGGTCGGCGCCGGTGGGGTTGGCTAAGCTGGGACGGTGGTGATGACAGGTGGGACTCCATGGTGCCGAGCAACACTCACATGACGATGGTGGGGGGCGGGTGGCCTCGGCTCTGTTCTTCACCTCTTCCATCCGATCGTGCCGCCATCGTGCCACCGTTGGACGTCAAGGGGAGGGTCCGTCCGGCGTCCACCGCCGCGCGTCCTCGAGTGTGTTGCCTTCCCGTGGCGTGCACATGAGTTCCTTTTCCCCTTCATCGCCTCCGGCTTTATCCATTTTCTCTTTCTTACACTTTTTGCGGGCATGATCGAGAAGGTTCTGGAGATCCAGCCGCTACTCCCGCTTCTGCCGCAGGCCGGTCAGTTCTCCCCTCGCCACGCGTGTCGCAGATGACTGAATTTTCCTAATGTTATCGTCGAGCAGCGGCCGAGCCTGAACGAATGCCGGGCCGTTTCATCTTTGCGTTCGGGACGTGCCCGGCCGCCTATCGATTCGTTGTTGTGATGATTTTTGGCCTTGAAAACCACCTGCAGTCCGCAGGTCAGTCTTCTTGTTTGCTTGTTTTTGTCAGCCGCAGCTGCGATCTGGGCACGCTGGGGTGGGGAAGAACGCTGGGGTCATATGGCGCGAGAGGTGGTTTTTGGTCGGCCGTCCGAACATCTTCGAGAAAAGTGTAAAACGTCTTACATAGTATTCATCAAACTTAGTAGAAATGGCATGCCAATTTATAGTGCCCTGGTAATGGCATGGTGGCCTGCCAGTAGGTGTGTTTGTGAGTATATACTTGTCAGTAAATACCATCAACTGGCACACATGAATAGGCTTATATTCATAAAAAAATGTATCGTACCGGCAGTTACACGAGGTACCCACAGTACGGGGGGTTCCAGGGTCGCTCCCTTCTAACACGTAGCGACACGCTGCGTGACGTTTTTATTCAGAACACTATCTGAATCGATCTGGCTCCCGGACACGCTTGCGATACGCGGCGGCAGACCAATCACGCGAGCGAGCGCGCGACGGACCAGGCTGTGCTTGACCTCGTCGTGCCTGTCCTAACACCTCTTATCTCGCTCACTCTCCCTCTCTATCTCTCTCTATCTCTATCTATCTCTTTCTATCTCTCTCTATCTCTCTCTATCTCTCTCTATCTCTCTCTATCTCTCTCTATCTCTCTCTATCTCTCTCTATCTCTCTCTATCTCTCTCTATCTCTCTCTATCTCTCTCTATCTCTCTCTATCTCTCTCTATCTCTCTCTATCTCTCTCTATCTCTCTCTATCTCTCTCTATCTCTCTCTATCTCTCTCTATCTCTCTCTATCTCTCTCTATCTCTCTCTATCTCTCTCTATCTCTCTCTATCTCTCTCTATCTCTCTCTATCTCTCTCTATCTCTCTCTATCTCTCTCTATCTCTCTCTCTCTCTCTCTCTCTCTCTCTCTCTCTCTCTCTCTCTCTCTCTCTCTCTCTCTCTCTCTCTCTCTCTCTCTCTCTCTCTCTCTCTCTCTCTCTCTCTCTCTCTCTCTCTCTCTCTCTCTCTCTCTCTCTCTCTCTGTCTCTCTCTCTGTCTCTGTCTCTGTCTCTGTCTCTGTCTCTGTCTCTGTCTCTGTCTCTGTCTCTGTCTCTGTCTCTGTCTCTGTCTCTGTCTCTGTCTCTGTCTCTGTCTCTGTCTCTGTCTCTGTCTCTGTCTCTGTCTCTGTCTCTGTCTCTGTCTCTGTCTCTGTCTCTGTCTCTGTCTCTGTCTCTGTCTCTGTCTCTGTCTCTGTCTCTGTCTCTGTCTCTGTCTCTGTCTCTGTCTCTGTCTCTGTCTCTGTCTCTGTCTCTGTCTCTGTCTCTGTCTCTGTCTCTGTCTCTGTCTCTGTCTCTGTCTCTGTCTCTGTCTCTGTCTCTGTCTCTGTCTCTGTCTCTGTCTCTGTCTCTGTCTCTGTCTCTGTCTCTGTCTCTGTCTCTGTCTCTGTCTCTGTCTCTGTCTCTGTCTCTGTCTCTGTCTCTGTCTCTGTCTCTGTCTCTGTCTCTGTCTCTGTCTCTGTCTCTGTCTCTGTCTCTGTCTCTGTCTCTGTCTCTGTCTCTGTCTCTGTCTCTGTCTCTGTCTCTGTCTCTGTCTCTGTCTCTGTCTCTGTCTCTGTCTCTGTCTCTGTCTCTGTCTCTGTCTCTGTCTCTGTCTCTGTCTCTGTCTCTGTCTCTGTCTCTGTCTCTGTCTCTGTCTCTGTCTCTGTCTCTGTCTCTGTCTCTGTCTCTGTCTCTGTCTCTGTCTCTGTCTCTGTCTCTGTCTCTGTCTCTGTCTCTGTCTCTGTCTCTGTCTCTGTCTCTGTCTCTGTCTCTGTCTCTGTCTCTGTCTCTGTCTCTGTCTCTGTCTCTGTCTCTGTCTCTGTCTCTGTCTCTGTCTCTGTCTCTGTCTCTGTCTCTGTCTCTGTCTCTGTCTCTGTCTCTGTCTCTGTCTCTGTCTCTGTCTCTGTCTCTGTCTCTGTCTCTGTCTCTGTCTCTGTCTCTGTCTCTGTCTCTGTCTCTGTCTCTGTCTCTGTCTCTGTCTCTGTCTCTGTCTCTGTCTCTGTCTCTGTCTCTCTCTCTCTCTCTCTCTCTCTCTCTCTCTCTCTCTCTCTCTCTCTCTCGTCTCACCCTATGGATAAGACGAAACGAAGGCAGCCAAACATGCGAGTGACGAAAGCTGACCTCGTGCTGTTGTAGACGTTAAAGGAGACCGTCGTAGTCGGTCCTGTCGGGTCAAAAGTTGGTCTTCCAACTTAAGCGAATATTTTACTTCTTATATTTGACTCTTTTTATACAAATGTTGATCTTGACGGTGCAAGCACGTCAAAACGAATGTCGACAACAGGTTTGAACTGATGACATTCATAAAAAGACCAAGCACGTAAGTACTCAGTAGCCGAATAATAAATAACAAAAGCTACACTGCATAAATACCGGCAGCGCCAACTACAACACCACTGGGTCCTCTCATGGTACTGGTCTCAGCTAATATGCTAGTGGTATGATCCCTTCAAGTCGAGTTACAATCGCATTGCTCGAACATTACTGGGGTGCGTTAAAGGGGGGGGGGATGACTCGGCAAGTTGGATTTGGCACCCATTGACGTCAATGGTAGTCACTCCCAGTGACGTATCCAAGGGGGGGGGGGGATTTCCGGATTTATTGGGAGGGGCAGCACCCCAATTCCTGCCCTCATCTTCCCGGTTCCACCGCCTGTGGAGGATAAAGATGGGATTCTGGTCGAAGCGCCCTAAAGCCCAAATAACTAACAGATAAAGATGGAGTTCGGGATCTTCCTTCGAAGTCTAGAGAACGCTAAGTTCCCAGCTGCTTGCTGTAGCTAAACATTGTTGAAAAGTAACTCAGATTCATCCATTTTTCTTTATCGGCACTGCTCTCCATCAAAATTCACACAACCTAGAACGCATGCCATCATAAGTGGTGTATTTACCAAGATTCTTGAAATCAATAACTTTTGTGAAATACAAACGGTGTAGTCACACACATTTGTATATAGTTGGTGATTAGCAAACGATGTACATTGGATGTTATAGTTTTGTTAGCTCTTGAAGTTAGTGAAATGCCACCTGCACAAATGTCAGCACAAACGGTGTATTCACACTGAATTCGGTGCGATTACCCACCTTGTGATTTTAGTCAAATTCGCTGCAGGATATCATCTATGCAACTGCAGTAAATGTGGGGGATGCTATTGGGTGGCAGAGCCTGGCGTTCAATCCAATACATAATACTTGTGCAAGTAGCATAAAGACATAAAGACATGAAGACATAAAAGATCAGTGCAACTGTGAGCCACCAGGGCCCTTCTTGGTTGCACTCTGGACATTGAACCAGTTGCCCACCAAATCCGTCGATCAGCCCTCCCTGGAATACCGAAAAGCAAGCCCTCTATTCTTATAATGGTTGTATATGCTGTTTTTCAAGATGTTCAGTGTGCTGCCACTGATAATGGTTTCTGGCAGCTGGTTCCATCGTTCTACTACCCTGTTGGTGAAGAATGACTGTCGTAACCTTGTCCTGCTGTGATTAACTTTAATTTTGAATTAATGACCTCTAATTGCATCATTTCTGTTAACTTCAAACATTTCCCTGAGATATCCCTGTTCCTGACCATGAAAAAAAAAACTTAAAGACCTCGATGAGATCTCCTCTCAGCCTTCTATATCTAAGTGAAAACAAATTAAATTACTTCAATCTTCCCTCATATGCCAGGTTGCTTATACCAGTAACCATTTTTGTTGCCCTCTTTTGTACTCTCTCTAAAGGCCAACAATCTTTTTCATAACTAGGGGACCAAGCTTGGACACAGTATTCCAAATGTGGCCTGACATATGTACAGTAACGCTTCCTGATGACTTCCTCACTTTTGTATGATGCATTCCTATTTATTGCCCCAAGCATTCTTAGTGCCTTCTTCCTGGCTTCTTTGGTCCTGGCTCCTAGCATTTAAATTGGATAATTATTCTTCCCATTATATGGCACTTGTAGAAAAGTAATTTTCCCTTGCTTGGTATTTCACTTATGTTGGGGGCAAACTTCTTTGGGCTACGGTGATAGAACTATAGCCTCAACGTTGACGATAAACCCCGGGTATAAATTAAATGGCTCTGTACCGCAATCTCAGAGCTCTAATCTACACATCTATTGCCAGGCACCACAAAATCCAGCACTTATATTTGCGTTCAATTATTTGGTTTCAATAGTGCAGCGTGAGAGTCGAATTAGTACAATAGTGCCTTTAAACGACAGACAGCTTCAACCGTGTGACAGATGATTCGCCAGGCCATCTCACATCTTCATACATCTCAACAGTCATATCTTGTTATACGTCACCACGTCACGGTACATCATCTCAGTCTCTGGTAGCACATTCAAATCTTCAAGAGACTACAGCGTTCACATACGATTCATCTTACATCCCGACCGGTCTTCAATTACTCTAAGACTCACTCTCGTAAGCTTACATTTTCACACACAGACAAACTGTGACTCTCAGTCAGAGTTCCACGGACGTACCTCTGGCGACTGGCCTGACGGCCAGTCGCCTTCGCCGGAGGGCCAAGCCCCCAACCGCTCTCGTCGACAGCTCGGTGACAATTGAGTGAGAGAGCCCTCTCGGCTTTCCACGACCTTAACTCGGAGGCCACCGCCCCTGACTCAATGTCAGGCCACGTCCTGGTCATGTGGCGGTCTACGCCTCCTATCCAATGGGGGTTGCTCATCCCCTGATATCACCAAAGCACATGATCTCCGTGTCGAATCCGAGAAGAATGGCTCGCGCCCGGCGAACTCTACTGCACCGGCGGGTCGCGCCGTCCCTTAGACCTCAGAGACATTCCCAGAGTTCTGGTTACAAACAATGCTCGGCCAAATCGTGGGAACTATTGCTGACCTCGCATGTTTCGGCGGCACCACGCCGCGGCCTGGCGTCTGACACCAGAGCTGCTGACTGCACACAGGCAGCCGGCATTCCGGGGCGTTACAGCCCATCTGTCATCTGACATTCCACAAACACAGTAACATTCATCCAGCAGTGAACCATTATTATATGTCATAAATCATAGACACAAATCCAAGACACACCTGCATCACAGACTCATTCAACATTGGCCACGGAGTATGACATCTGTCATACCTGTCATCCCACACACACACACACTGCACTCGAGACATACCTGACATATTGTTACCACAGTGACAGGATCTGTCACGTCCAGTCATACTACTGTCATACCCTTCATGCACTTGCAGACCTGTCATCTCACTGTCATCTACACATACATACACACCTGCCCGAATGTTCCCAGAATATAATCACTGGCATACATCACCCACTGACAGTCACATCACCTCATTGGCATTCACACGGCGGCGGACTGCTTCGGGGTCACGTCGTCAGACGGCGGCGGTAGTGCCCATCCCCTGATCACTGCACCTCGGCACCTGACCAGAAATTGGGGAGGGGAGAACAATAGCCGTTTGGCCTCGGCGGCGGTCGGCGGTAGTGCCGACGTAAGCTGCTCGGCCGACCCGTAGTATGGCACCGACCGGAACCTGCCGCTACATGAGTTTGGCAAGGGTAGGTGCCGACGTAAGCTGCTCGGCCGACCCGTAGTATGGCACCGGCCGGAACCTGCCGCTACATGAGTTTGGGAAGGGTAGATTTCTGGAATTAAAGTGCCCCCACAGCCAGCTTTTCTACACACTTAAAGTCGCTCTCGTGCAGTCAAAGTCTGCCCTGTTAAAATTTGGAACCTTTGCCAAATTATCATTGATTGTGCCCACTACTTGTGCCTTGAATCTCACTATGTTATGGTCACTTCTTCCCAGAGTTTCTCCTACAATCAAGTCCTGAACTAAATCACTTAAATCTGAGAAGACAAGGTCCAAGAATGAGCCCTGCCTAGTTGGTTCCGTTACAAACTGGTGTAAGAACAGGTCCTCTTCGAGGAATTTCCTAAACATTTTACATGTTGGGGAGCCAACACCAACATTTTCATATCCTTTTAGACTAATGTCACCAAGAATAAGGCGTTTCCTCCGAAAGTTTCTACTGATTTCCTCGCAAATCACCTTATCGAGCTCCAGTTGCTGATAATGTGGCCAGGTTCCTGATCGGTACAAAGCTCCTATCCACAGTTTATTGCTGTTGCCTTTTCCAACAGCAATATCAAGCCAAATGGACTCCACAGACACATTTTTCCCCATCTACTACTTTTTGGGAACTGAATAAGCTATTCACATAGAGCATTACACCATCCCCTTTACTGCTGGACCCTTATTGCACGAAAACGTATTGTATCCCTTGATTTCATAGTCCTGCAAGTTATCCAAAAATGCCCCTCACTGACCCATGCCTCAGTAATGCAAACAAAATCTGGTTCCTCCTCAGCAACATAACACTTGAACTCATCAAATTTGGATCGAATACTCTGAGCATTAAGCATCATACACTTAACATATGTTCCATAACCAGCTTGGGCTTTTTCATGTTGAGTAGCTCTTTCATCTCTGGATGAGCTACCACTCTGTCTCCTTGAACTACTGCTATCCCTATTTGCTGACTGTGAGGTTCGATTGCCTAGGCTGTCACTATTTGGGATATCCCTGAGATGGCAGTGCCTGCCACTTCATCCCTCTCCACCCCATTGTCTAGTTTCCCTGAAGGACTTGCTCATATACTTTGCTTAACAATGCACCCCCTTCTCGGAGAAGTGCAGGCCATCCCTCTGATAGAGGTCCCATGAGCCACAAAACCTGCACCACTCGTCAACAAAGATCAAACCTAACTCATGACAGAGCCTACCTACCCTGGCATTGGCTGCCAGTGCCCTAGAGCTCCACTCAGGGGAGACTCCAACTCTAGGCAGAATAGCAGTCACAATGACTCTGCTATTGCTTTGCTTCAGGGTGGTCAGAAGGGCCCTGTAGTCCTGCAGCTGCTCCTCACTCCTAGCGGGACCTATGTTATTTACTCCTACCTGCACTACAACTGCACTAAACTGGTGCTCACTGGTGGCCTGTGCCACCACTGGCACCAGGTCTTTGACCTTGACACCAGGCCTGGTGATGCACCTCCCGCCTCTCCGACCTTGACAGAACACCCTATCTAAATACCGCACACGAGAGTCGCATACGACCAGCACTGTTTCCTTGCTACTATCCTGGGGGCAGTCCTCCAATGCCTGGAACCTATTTGATGTTAATATGCCTGCCTGCTGAGCTGTTCAACTAGGCTGCCTCCCACTCCTACCACCTGCCACCTGCCACTCACTGACCCCTTGTTTAGGTTCGCGCCTCCAAATCCTCCACCCCTGACTTTATACCACTGCCCCTCCTGTGAGCTACCAGAACTAGAACTCCTCTGTTCACCAGGAATATTCTCTTCTACAGATATCCCAGCCACCTCCACAGCAGGGGAAGCCTCAGCTACCTGGTGGCCTCTGACCACCTGGGTATAGGATGCCCTGCTGCAGACTGACCACCTGGGCATAGGATGACCTTGCTGCAGACTGACCACCTGGGCATGGGATGCCCTGCTGCAGACTGACCACCTGGGCATAGGATGACCTGCTGCAGACTGACCACCTGGGCATAGGATGCCCCTGCTGCAGACTGACCACCTGGGCATAGGATGCCCCTGCTGTAGACTGACCACCTGGCCATAGGATGCCCCTGCTACAGACTGACCACCTGGGCATAGGATGCCCCTGCTGCAGACTGACCACCTGGGCATAGGATGCCCCTGCTGCAGACTCACCCCTAGGCTCCACCTCACCTCTAGGCACCACCTGGGCTCACCCCTAGGTGTGCAAGTAGCACACCTAGGGGTGAGCCCATGGCACGCCGGAGGTGTTCCGCAGTCGGGAAACTGACATCCACCACCTAGGTGGATGTAGGTGGATGTCGAAATCGCTTTTTAAGCGATTTAGAAGGGGTTTGTTATCCGGTCTGATTGGGTGCTGAACGTCGGGCTCTGCGTCCGCGTGTGGGATTGTGATCGTAATATCCCTACTGCTTTGTGTACAAAAGTATCAACGATATGACATATGGAACGCTGAAATCTAACATATTTTTTTTCTCTCAATAGATAGAGATACAGAATAATGCATTCTCTTTTCTCTTCCGCTCTTCCGGACAGTGTTGACCTGGTCACGCTGACTGGCCATGCACACTCGGGCGAAAACGGTACACAAGTTATCAACTACAATGGAATACAATACAGCTACAGGGTTGCAATACAACTCCTGTAGTTGCACTGCTGGGGCATGGATCTACTGTCAATACATTTATTATCATGGTCGATGCTCTGGAATCTTCTGGCATTCGACGTTGCAAACGCAATGACAACAACCCTAGAGGCGCAACCAGGAGAGGGGGCGGAGGTCCCCCCCCCCCCAAGCAAAACAAAAACACACTCATTCCAAACAATGCATTTCATATTTTCATTACGCAAAAACAGAAATGCTCTGCGCTCGAAGCGTGCCGAAAAGGGTTTCTGCTTGGTTACTTTCTTCTTCTTTCTTCTTCTTTTTATTTGGGGGGGGGGCCCTTTTTCGAATATCCTAGCTGCGCCCCTGCACAATCATGTCCATATCCGCCTTCGGGTCGCCTCGGCTGAAGATAGCATGAGGAAAACCCCAGTTGCCGCGGCGTTGCGTGCTGCTGCTGTCAAGCGCGACAGCACCAGTCCATAAATGAGTGGCCAGCAGGCGACCGCCAGCAGTCGGTGGCGCGGTGAGGTGCGCGCAGAGGCCGTCGGCGACCAGTGCAGCGCGTCCGGCCACCGCCAGCGGACCAAGCATGGCGCTCTCCTGGCCGCTGGTGCTGCAGCTGCTGGCGGTGCTGAGCGACGCGCCGGTGGAGCTGTGGAACTACGACAACCCGGCCTTGTGGGCCAACTTCTTCCCGATGTGCGGCGGGCCGCTGCAGTCGCCGATCGACCTGACGCCGGGCACGGCCAGCGCCAACGACCACATCACGCTGGAGATGGCGCCCGGCCTGCAGCAGGGCGAGATCGAGGCGATCAACACGGGCCGTACGGCGCGCCTCTACTTCCGGCCCGAGAACCAGAGCGCGCCGATCGTGCAGTACACGCTGGCCAACCGGCCGCTGTTCGGCACCTACCGGTTCGAGCACATGGACCTGCATTGGACCGAGAGCATCGGCTCGGAGACCGGCTCGGAACACTCGATCGCCGGCCGGTTAGCCGACGCCGAGGCGCAGCTGGTCTTCTACAACACGCGCTACGCCAGCCTCAAGGAGGCGCTGCGTCACCCGGGCGGCGTGTCGATCCTGGCCATCCTGCTGACCAGCATCGAGCCGCCCGGAACGCCCACCTTCCCCACGTTCGAGCTCGAGACGCAGATCGAGAGTCTGGCCATGAAGGGCTCCATGCTGACACACGGCGTCGACCTGTCCGCCTTCGAGAGCATGCTGCGTTCCGCCCTGGCCAAGACGTACAGCTACTACGGCAGCATCACCATCCCGCCCTGCAGCCCCGTGGTCAACTGGATGGTAGCCGCCTCGGAAATGACGGCGTCCCTCGAATTCCTCACGCAGCTCAACAACGAGCTGTTCGAGGACCTCCTGATGCAGAAACTCCTGGTCAACAACCGGCGGCCCACCCAAAAGAACACTGGCCGCAAGGTGCTCGAGAGCTTCAACATTGTGGCGTAGGTCGGATTGACGAGGGAGGGCGCTGTGCTTCTCCGCCCACTGCTACAAGCGCATGCGGATGGTCTTCACAGTACGTGCATGTACAGCGTCAATGTGTTAGGCGTCAATGTACAGTGTACTGGCATTTGGTATTAGGTACCAATTGCCTAAGTGCATTAAGAATGTGTTAATTTGTACGTGAGTGTACCATTTTCATATCTCTCCTGCTATGTGCATCCAGATGCGTAATGTTTGCCGCCTACCTCTGCATTCAGATATACTGGCAAACGCATGAAACGCACGAAACGTCAATGGTTCCAATTTTCCCTGCAATATTTATCACCGCTTTTTGCAATATAATTAGTTATCATCCCCGAGGAACCTAAAGTGTCTTTATGCTTCGTGTACACTGTGCGAATGCATGCAATAAAAGAGTGGAGACAACTTATGTGTTTATCTTCATCGCCATTCCATAAATAATGCTGTGCTGTGTGACGTCTCATCCGTGACGTCTCATCCGTGACGTCTCATCCGTGACGTCTCACCACAACACATGCCTGACGACCAGTGGGATTCTCCACTCCATGTTCAGCGCTGCCCGTGAATATATATCTGAGCAGACTTGCACAGGGAAGTTGCTGCGTGCCTACCCGCATGTGTAATGAACAGCCACAGCATGCACGCATTCCTCTTCAAGCAGGTTAGAGTGGGTTTCCGGCAAGCGGCAGCAGGACGAGTGACGAGTGCTGCGAGCAGTCCGCTGACGATCTCAGCATAACGGTCCACCGCGCACAGCGTGTCCTACGTGTTCACCCTGACGGTGCACAGGGAAAACGACGCATCGTCCGGGTCCGGGTGGCGATGTTACCAGCGCCGACCGACCGACCAAGGCCGGCCGGTGGCGCGCCAGTCGCCAGTTGGCACATGCACAGCCCCAACAATGGATCCTTGGATGTTCATTCTTTCCTCGCCAACTGTACCAGCCTGAGATTGCCCGGCGAGATAGCATAATGATGCCTGGAGTGCCAGAATGTTCCTTTGGGATGTTTTAATTCCCGAGCTGCCGCTTGCAGACCATGCCCCTCCAACGCTTTTCTAGATCGCATGGAGAAACACGAATTTTATTGGCGCATAACACCATCCTTTGTCTCTTGATTGGCTGAAGCAACTTTTGTCTATTTTCTACCGTGGATCCTTCAGGCAGAATCAAAGAGGTCGGTTTGCGTATCTCCGATCCACAGATCTATTTTACCGCTTTAGCCTTCTGCTAACCGAACGACATTATCGAATACAACTTGGCACAAACAGCTGATTGAACGTCTGGCCAACACCATGCTAATATCAAAATACTACTTCAAGGCTAAGGCCACGTGTAGAAGGCGTGGGAAGCAACATATCTTTTCCGCGTTCGAACGTATTCTGAAAGAAGTTGCAAACAATAGTGGCCTTGCTGACTGGTCGATCGCTGATGTCATGATATCCTGATGTCCTCATAAAGGTATTTCCGAATACAAACATTGGATAAAATTAGCATGACAGTTTTTGGGAGTATGACGGGATTCGGCAAGGATTAGTCTTTAAACTGGCCTGTACTTCCTATTGTATTAAATAGAGCCTTATTAAACTGGCCTGTACTACAGTTTGGGAGTAAACCACCTCCCTCAACCTGTCTAATGTTGATTTTTCCTGAAGGATTTTATGTTATGCAACATGGAAAATTGTCCCAAACAACAACATATGTACCTGTAGCAAATCAGTATTTGCACCCCGTTCGTATAATCAGAGGCGTAGGAACTGTCCAATTTTTTTTTGTGGGAGGAGGACGACAAGAGCTGCACTTTGAAGTCGATTATTTCCATGCAACCGCTCATATGGTCACTGTCAAGTTTGAAGGGCAATGCTGTACTCTCTGCCCCTCCCCGGATCATAAGCACATGAGCATACCTATCATCGGTGGCCGGATTAACAAGCAAGGCGCGGATTCTCTGGTGCGTCCATTTCTGAAAAGCATTGGGGAGCCAAATGCATGCGGAAATCGGAGGTGCGATACCGCATGAGGGAGGGAGCGCCCACAGAAGCCTATCTTAAAATTGAACTAATTGATGGGTCCAGCCAACATTAGGGAGCTGTAGGAAACGCCCTCAAAAGCACACAATCACCGCATATGGACATTGTTCGTATCGTCATTCTTGTTTTGTGCACATTCAATTGCGCCAGGCTGTAGGTGTTTATTTTTTATTAGAGCTAACAGTCAACAGTCGACCCAACGCGAGATAGCTCTGCCCCACGTTGGGTTGACTGTTGACTGTTGACTGACGAGAGGCGTGACCTTTCACGACCTATGTGCTGGCTGTGTACCTGGGTACTGGATCGATAACCCAATGTCGACGCGCTTCATCCCTTGTGTCAGTCGTTGTTCTTCGACTTTGGAGTGACCACAGTGCAAAGCGTCAGTATGTGCTGCTGCATTATTAGTAGCTGATATCTAACCGACCCTCATATTACGGGTCGCATGCCGAGCTGTCGGCTATCTCCAACTCTATAGAGTAAGAGTTGTTGGTGAGCTACAGTGACGCAGCCGGGATTTTCTTCAGGGAGAGGCGATCGTCCAAAATATAATCGTGTGAAGAACTATTTCGGCGCTCAAAAAGCGACGGAAATTTCCGATTTGGTGTGGTGCAAGTTCCAAATTTTTTTCGTTGATTTAATTTAATTCCCTTGTTAATGGGGACCGAATCCCCTTAGCTGCGCCTCCTTTCAACTGCATGCATTAGCTTGAAGAAAACAATATCCAAGTGCTACCTATCATAGCATTGGTTTTCTCAATCATCTGTACTAGCTCACCAACATGATGCTTCACAAAACATCCATCTCCAAGATAACGGAAGGTACGCGCGGCAGAATTTTCGCTTCGTCTTCTCCCGAACGTTTAGCACTGATTCTTCATTATCTCCAGATCGGTGGCCCACTCGAGGTCCGTGGTTCAAGCCATTCCGCACACAAATACACACAACCAACAGTACGTATAAGCTTAGGTGTAGAAGCTCCGAGAAAAGTGGACGAAGAGAGCGGCAAGACTTGTTTCCAGGCATATTATTACCATGGGAAGCCATAGTGGCAGTGCTAAATTCTGTTGAAAGATGAGATGGGACAGTGTCATGAGGCTCTGGTTACTGGCATATATCAAGGCTGCTGCCACCGATCACTGCAGTGCCAATCTGCAGTCTAACTTAACGGACTACAGTTTCAGGCAATGGAGAATGGCTGGGTGGGAGAGCAGCCGCAATATACCCACAGCAGCTGTCGCGCCATAAAACTGTAACACACACTGGGTAGGGAGGGGGAGACTGACCTCTCCTTCCGGGGGTGGCCAGGCTTTTTCACCAGGATAGTCAATCGAACGACCGGGGTGGAAGGGGCTTGAATCGCTTCCAGGATCTGGGCAGGGTCTCTTCTAACACTTTAGCTGAGGTGCCATATTCCCAGTCATGCCCACCCATTCCACGATGGTGCAATGCGTCTCTCTCTCGCTCTCCTCTCTCTATCTCTCTCTCTCTCTCTCTCTCTCTCTCTCTCTCTCTCTCGCTCTGTCTCTCTCTCTGTCTCTGTCTCTGTCTCTCTCTGTCTCTGTCTCTCTCGCTCTGTCTCTGTCTCTGCTCTCTCTCTCTGCTCTCGCTCTCGTCTCTGTCTCTGCTCTGTCTCTGTCTCTGTCTCTGTCTCTGTCTCTGTCTCTGCTCTCTCTGTCTCTGTCTCTGTCTCTGTCTCTGTCTCTGTCTCTGTCTCTGTCTCTGTCTCTGTCTCTGTCTCTGTCTCTGTCTCTGTCTCTGTCTCTGTCTCTGTCTCTGTCTCTGTCTCTGTCTCTGTCTCTGTCTCTGTCTCTGTCTCTGTCTCTGTCTCTGTCTCTGTCTCTGTCTCTGTCTCTGTCTCTGTCTCTGTCTCTGTCTCTGTCTCTGTCTCTGTCTCTGTCTCTGTCTCTGTCTCTGTCTCTGTCTCTGTCTCTGTCTCTGTCTCTGTCTCTGTCTCTGTCTCTGTCTCTGTCTCTGTCTCTGTCTCTGTCTCTGTCTCTGTCTCTGTCTCTGTCTCTGTCTCTGTCTCTGTCTCTGTCTCTGTCTCTGTCTCTGTCTCTGTCTCTGTCTCTGTCTCTGTCTCTGTCTCTGTCTCTGTCTCTGTCTCTGTCTCTGTCTCTGTCTCTGTCTCTGTCTCTGTCTCTGTCTCTGTCTCTGTCTCTGTCTCTGTCTCTGTCTCTGTCTCTGTCTCTGTCTCTGTCTCTGTCTCTGTCTCTGTCTCTGTCTCTGTCTCTGTCTCTGTCTCTGTCTCTGTCTCTGTCTCTGTCTCTGTCTCTGTCTCTGTCTCTGTCTCTGTCTCTGTCTCTGTCTCTGTCTCTGTCTCTGTCTCTGTCTCTGTCTCTGTCTCTGTCTCTGTCTCTGTCTCTGTCTCTGTCTCTGTCTCGTCTCTGTCTCTGTCTCTGTCTCTGTCTCTGTCTCTGTCTCTGTCTCTGTCTCTGTCTCTGTCTCTGTCTCTGTCTCTGTCTCTGTCTCTGTCTCTGTCTCTGTCTCTGTCTCTGTCTCTGTCTCTGTCTCTGTCTCTGTCTCTGTCTCTGTCTCTGTCTCTGTCTCTGTCTCTGTCTCTGTCTCTGTCTCTGTCTCTGTCTCTGTCTCTGTCTCTGTCTCTGTCTCTGTCTCTGTCTCTGTCTCTGTCTCTCTCTCTCTCTCTGTCTCTGTCTCTCTCTCTCTGTCTCTGTCTCTGTCTCTGTCTCTGTCTCTCTCTCTGTCTCTCTCTCTCTCTCTGTCTCTGTCTCTCTCTCTCTCTCTCTCTCTCTCTCTCTCTCTCTCTCTCTCTCTCTCTCTCTCTCTCTCTCTCTCTCTCTCTCTCTCTCTCTCTCTCTCTCTCTCCCTCTGTCATCTCTCTCTCCCTCTCTCTCTTATCTTTCAGCCTATTGCCCTTGAGCAGAATGTCCTGTGATGAGTTATGGTGTGACAATACCAGAGAAAAAGGCGGTGAAAATCTAGGTCGAAGTATATTACGTGGCATTTTCTGACAGCTTTCACGTTTTCCCGCCCGGACATGTGAGATCGCAAAAAGTGACCACAAAAGCCTGCAACACTAAAAGTAACACTCCTCAGTTGGCGTCACAGCATTTGTTTACATAAATTAAGGCTTCTGATCAACTTACCGCACCACTAGGATCAACTTTCCCCACGCCCGGGGTAAGTTGAGACAAGGGTGATACGTCAGAACACCTCAAAACATCACTGATTTATAATTGTTGGATACAAATATTTGCGTGACTGATTTGTGCCCAAAAGATCACTCTTTTAGAATATTAGCACAAGTAATCAATCTGTCTCACCACATGCTCCCAAGGCCCTCTCAAGTAAAAATTGACTCGTCTTGCTTCAACTTGCCCTACACAAGTCCGTACTGACACACAAACTCCACAAGATAGACCTACGCGGACACATGGCACACTTCATTCTCAACTTCCTCAGAGATAGGACTCTTAAGGTTCGATGCGGCAGTGTTAAATCAAGCACCACACCTCAGGAACAGGGCCTGGCACAGGGGAGCGTGCTCTCACAGAGCCTCTTCATCATCATAATTAACGACATACTTGTTGATCACACAGATACTTCACTTAAATACTCACTTTTCGCGAACGACATAGCCATTTTGACAACAACAAAATGCTTCCAAAAAGCTGAAAAAAATGCATTCAAGCAGCTCTAGATCACATCGCAAAATGGTGTAAAACGTGGGGCTTCACCTTGTCCGCAGAACAATCTGTCACTGTGATATATAGTCGTCTCCGCCCCACACCAACAACACCACTTAATATCGATGACAAAGTCATCGAACAGGTGCAAAACTTAAAGTTCTTAGGGGTACATTTGGACCAGAAACTTAGTTTCAACACACAGACACACACACACACACACCACCTCCATCTCAAAGAGATGTGCGAAGCGCGTCAACGTATCCCGTGCACTTGCAGGCACAGACTGGGGCGGAGATAGGAAAACACTACTACGACTCTACAAATCAATCACACGACCCGTCCTAGAATACAACAGCATCACATTTGCTACCATTCCAGAAGGCTAGAGCAAAAGTTAGAAATTATCCAAAGCAACTGCATCGGAGCAGCCACAGGAGCCCTCAGCACCGCACCGATAGCCAGTCTTCTAGTGGACTCGAACACGCTTCCACTCCGCCTGAGGACACAATAGCTGGGCCGCTAGCACATTAAGATAAAATCCATTAAAATCATCCGACACAGTGCTGCTTTACACGTGACAGATGCGACAAGACCCAATTTCGGTGCAAACTTCCACCACATGGTATTAAAATTGCCACGGTTCTGTCAGGTGTTGACCTCACAATGTCAACCACTGCAGCTCGACCGCCCATTAGGCTATTCTGGACACTCAGTCAACCAACAAAGGTCGGGTGCTTGCACTTGGAAAATAAATCGACTATTACATCGGCGGAAATACTCGGGATCTTCCACAAGTTCGCCGATGACAACCATAACATACGCACACACACACACACACACACACACACACACACACACACACACACACACGCACACAAACACACACACACATACACACGCACACACACACACACACACATATATATATATATATATATATATATATTATATATATATATATATATATATACACGGAAAAGATGATTTCATGGCATTTGGGCTGGGGCGCTGTTTATGTATGTACAAATAGTCCATCATAAGGAGGTCGAGGATCGAATTACAACGGGACAAGATTGAAAAGTCGTCAATGGAGAAGTGTGTATCACACGCAAATGAATGTTCTCTGACTGGTGACGGGTCGGGGTTGCAGAGGACACACTGAGTGGGGTCTGCTCTCCCTAAATGCTGTTGTACCCTACAGAATAGACTACGCATGGTAGACCCCACGTACGATACCTCACACGAGGCACAACTGAAGTGATATACTACTGAGGATGAACAACATTTAGGAATCCTGTCCTTATTTTGGAAAAGGAGCCTGTTGTGAAATAATTATCTATGATGACCTTGGGGTCCATGTAAGGGTAAAAGTTCGACAGTAATCGAATAAGTTCAGACTTTAGATTATCAGACTGCTGTTAAAAAAGGAAGAACAAAGTACTTGGGCAGCTTGATATTTAGCTTTGGCGATGTCAGACAACATATATCGAGTCTGGGTGTACATTGCTTCAATAGCTGCCGTCCTGCCAAGTTGTTCTCACCCGTCGTGTCTGTCAGTAACCTAGTTATGTTAAAAGTGTTTGCGTCGGACAAGTCGATTGTTGTATCCAAACCTGACAAAGGTAGGGGTGCAGTCGTCCCCGATCGTAGATCGTATGTCGAAAAGATGATGTCCATTCTTTCTAAACAATCCAAGTTTACCAAGATTAGTGATCCAATTTTGAAAACCATCCGCCAGGTGGAGGATATAATTAATAGGCTATTGACGAAGCTAAGAAAGCTCGGAATGATAGCTGAAGAAGTCCGCAATATGCTGCATGTGTCTGGAAGTACCCAGACATCCTATATGGTCTGCCAAAACACATAAAGCTTCTATCCCGCTAAGACCATGTTTTCTGCTTGCGGAACGCCGGCTTTCAAGTTGGCGAAATTCCTTCTTCCAGTACTTTCCGATAGCACACAAAAATGAGTATAATGTTAAGAATTCGTTTGAATTTGCCAAAGAAACTTACGCATATCAACATTGATGATCGGTTTTATGGCTAGCTTTGATGTGGAAAGTTTATTTACCAACATTCCTTTGAAAGAAACAATAGACATCTGCATTCCTGTTATGTTTAACACTGCTGGTCATGTCATGGGAATTTCCGCGAAGTATTTCCGCTCTCTCCTTGAGCTTTTCGTTTTGAGTTCATTCTTCGTATTTAACCAAAAAATGTACAAGCAGAAGGAAGGAGTTGGCATGGGCTTGCCGTTAGGTCCCACGTTCGCGAACATCTTCATGTGTTTCCACGAAAAGAGGTGGTTAGATTCATGTCTCCTTGAGTTCAAGCCTATCTTTTACCACCGCTATGTCGATGACTTCTTCCTACTCTTTCGTGAACTGGAGCATGTTGCTCAATTTCAGCACTACCTGAACGGTCAGCCCCGAACATCAAAGTCACAAAAGAGGAAGAACACGGATCTCTACCCTTCTTGGACGTCCTAATCACAAAAGAGCATGGCCGCCTTTCTACTTCTGTTTATCGCAAGCCCATCTTCTCGGGACTGGGAACCAGCTTTCTTAGCCTCAGCCCTCGCTCCATGAAAACTGCATTATCTACTCTTCCATCGTCAGGGCGTCCCACCTCAGCTCAATATATGCTCTCTTTGACATTGAACTGCAATTTTTCAAAACGGTTTTCAAGTGTAAAGCGTTCCCAACCCACATAGTAAATTTTTACATTAAAAGGTTTCTGGACTCCAAGTTCAGTAGGAAAACTCTTATACATACAGTTCCAAAGTTGCCCAAGTACTTTGTTCTTCCTTTTTTAGTACAGCAGTCTGATAATCTAAAGTCTGAACTTATTCGATTACTGTCGAACTTTTACCCTTACATGGACCCCAAGATCATCTTCGTGAATTATTTCACAATAGGCTCCTTCTTCCGAAATAAGGACAGGATACCTAAATGTTGTTCATCCTCAGTAGTATATCACTTCAGTTGTGCCTCGTGTGAGGTATCGTACGTGGGGTCTACCCTGCGTAGTCTATTCTGTAGGGTACAACAGCATTTAGGGAGATCAGACCTCACTCAGCGTGTCCTCTGCAACCCCGACCCGTCACCAGTCAAGGAACACTCATTTCCGGGTGATACACACTTCTCCATTGACGACTTTTCAATCTTGTCCCGTTGTAATTCGATCCTCGACCTCCGTGTGATGGAGTCTTTGTACATACGTGAACAGCGCCCCAGCCCAAGTTCCATGAAATCATCTTTTCCGTGAGAGAGAGAGAGAGAGAGAGAGAGAGAGAGAGAGAGAGAGAAAAATATATATATATATATATATATATATATATATATATATATATATATATATATATATATATATATATATATATATATTTAAATATATATATGTATATATATATATACATATATATATATATATATATATATATATATATATATATATATATATATATATATATACATATATATATATATATACATATATATATATATATATATATATATATTTATATATTTTTTTTATACATGTAGGCAAATATAGTTGCATGCGTGGGAAAATAGGGGACACTGCGTTGGCGTGGCTAGTGCGAGACCTACAATCCAGGTCAGACAGCCCGGTAATGACCGGAGAAAAACAACCCGTTTCACTGGCGACAACAACAAACAAAAGGAAACGTATCACATCAAATGCAATCACATTATTACATTTACATATTACATTTACATTTACATATTACATATTACATTTACATTACATCATTATCACATTATAATGAAGGCACGAATATTAACTTGCTGGGGTAAAAATATGATTGCCCATCTACATGGAAACAATTGCTTCTTTCTGTCATCCGCTGCGTACAGAAATAGTTTAATCGGGATAGTTTGCATCATGATGGTGGAGCCCACCATGCTACGCCTTTTGAACACCATTATGCTTCCTCAAAATGAGGAATGAATACCAGTGAAGAACAATGGTGCAAGATGTGAGGATATAGGAAGGACTAGTAATATGCCGGACCAACTATGTCAACACACAGCATCCTACAAGGCGAAGTAAATGATAATGGAGCCTCCGTCATCACAGCTAGCAATGGGCTATTTATTTTGCCATCGCTGGAGCGACCGTGGCTGCTCGGGCAGCTGTGGCCAGGCCACTGGGATGGCTGTGGTCGTAGTGATGGTTGACACCGCTGGGGCGACTATCGCCGCTGGGGCGGCCATCGCCGCTGGTACGACCATCACCGCTTGGGCGGCCATTGCCGCTGGGGCGGCCATCACCGCTGGGGCGGCCGTCACCACTGTGGCGGTCGTGACAACCGGAACCGCCATCGCCGCTGGTGCGGCCGCCATCGGCATCCGGGAAGTCGCCTAGTTACAGTGTTTCTTTATCATCAAGAAACAGCAGATGGCGGCATTTTTAGTGTAGAAGCAGGTCACGGCACTTTTTCAGGATGAATGTGCATCATAGCGAGTGTGCTCAGATGGCCCCGGCCTGTTGTTCCTCCTTATTAATGCTTTTCCATTTTCAGGCTAACCTCCCTGGAATTCTGGTTCTCTTCACCCTTCATGGCCCTCTCTGGCTTTTAGGGGACCCTCCCAGTTATCGACAGCATGTATGGCTATCAAGGATATCCTAGCTCTGATGCGGGCCCACCGTATTCCTTGCAACCGTCGGCAGTTCTCAAGGACTTTCTTAGCTTTCAAGGGACCCGATCCCTCAGGTGCCCATCCCAAAGCTCAGGGACATACCAGTATAGTCCTCTCGGGCTCTCAGGGGTGCTATCCATCGGTCAGGAACCCTTTCCAACTGGCATAGACCATTCTCGGTCCCCGACAAACCTGTCTGGCTTTCAGGGCATCCAGCTCCGACACTAGTCTCACAATTTCTCGCAAATGTCGCCAGCTCTTGGAACTCCCCGTACTTCTTAGGTGGCTCTGTCTCTTAAAGCAAGGTTTCTCTGAATCCTCAGGAGCATTATAGTCCAGTCTGCTCCAGCTCTCGAGTCTTTCCCACTCCTCAACAGCCCTTCGGGGTACACAGGACATTCTAGCTCTGAAACTGACCCCCCCCCCCCTCAGTATTCCTCACAATCATCGCTAACTTTTAGGTACTCACATTGGAGCTTAGGGTGCCTTGTTCTTCCCATAGAGAACCCTTCCAAGTCTCTTGACATCACAGTCCAGACCTCTCTAGCGCTCAGTGGCCATTTTCAATCGCTAGGAACCCTCTCCATCTGTTAGGTACCCTTTCCAGTCCTTGATAGGCTTTTTAACCGCCAGGGATTTCGAGTTCTGTGGAGGACCCTCAGTACTCTTCACATCCATCGTCAGACGTAGGGACTCTCCTTGGCTCTCAGAGGACTCTGTTAGCTCTCAAGGGCCCTCTTAAGGTGATTGGGGTCCCTCCCAGTTATCAACAGCTCTTGTGGTTTCAAGGATATTCTAGCTCTGATGTCAGCACTCAGTATTCCTCACAGCGAACGTCAGACAAACAGGGCAGCAGGACCCTCAGGCGCCCAGTTTATTCCTCATCTGTTGGGGGCCCCATCCAGTGAAACTGCTCTCTCCAGATGGCATGAACATTCCGGTTCTCGGGCGGGCCCTCTCTTATCTTCACGGCCCTTGCCAACCCACAGGATGGACGTCTTCAGGTCTCGAGGTCCCTTTCTATACAAGCTGTTACATGCGCTCTAATTTTTCCTCGGTTAAATTTCTGCCCCAACGCCTGGAGGGCCCCATCCAACTCGCCACGGGACGTGCGCCCTTCATGCCTGGAATACGCCAATGCTTTTTAGTAGTTCAGGGTCCCAGTCGCTCTGCACGTGCGGGCCGGCCGGCGGCCTCCTTTTTCCGGCATGCTGGAAGCCCTTTTCGAACGTTTGGGCCCTCTATCAGGCCAAGGGCCCTATCTTTGGCTTGGGCCATATTGGTGCTAATGTGCCCTCCTAGCGGCTGAGGGCTTTCTCCGTCAGCCCGGGAGTCCTTCAAACAATCTGAGGCCCCTCCGTCGATCTAAAAGCCCTTCACGTTGATCCAGTCCAGGGCCCTCAACATCTTCCCGAGGGTACTGTCCGCGCCCTCGCGGACCCCTGCACTGGCGTCTTGAGGAGCCCCTTTAAGGTGGTCGCCTGGAGAGCTGCTCTAAGCCTACAGGGGTGTTTTTTTTAAAGTATATGGGTGGTTAGGTTAGGTTAGGTTTGGTTATGCCCCATTTTTATACTTTGAACATCATATTTTGTGCTCTATTACCGTACTCAAGGCCCCTTGTTGGTGTTATTCCGCCTGCCAACTGAAAAGCGAGCATTTCAGAGAAATGAGTGGTGACCTCATGTTAACCATGTTCATAAACATTATATTGGAAAAACAAATTCCTATAACTCCAAAATTATCGTAATGCACAAAAGTACCGCTGAACCCAACCTAGCTTAGCCTAATCTCCCGGTTAAGAAGACAAAGTTCCGGCAAAATTTGAAAATTTCAGACTATTTTTTCTTCAACATTTTCCAAACAAACCCACCCTGACCTAATCTAACCTAAGCTGTCTTCCAGTGAAAAAAACTAATTTTGTTTGAAAAATTCCCCAAATTAATTTTCATCTGGAAAATTTTCCAGCTAACAATCTAAGCTAACTTAAACTAACCAAACCGTACACCTCCGTTTTTTATGGAGGTAAATGTGTGCAAGATTATTTTCATGAACACCTGAAAGCAATATAATACCCAATTTTCCTCCGCAAACCTTCCTTTCCCATGCTTCCAAAACAAGGAGAATTAGCCCCTGACCTGGAATGCCACACAATTTTCCTCCCCAAATTTATGATTCCAAGAATTAAATCCAACCCTGGTCAGGACTGAGGTGACAGCTTGCAGGTAACCTAATCGCAGTACATGCCCAAGTGGCTGATGCTGTTATGGCACACCATCTTGACAAAAGGTGCTTTGTGGGCATGCAGGGCGTTGTTTTGGGTTTGACAGCCATCCATGCGCCAATTGCTGACCGGTTGCTGACGACTTGCACAGCTGACGACATACACCAGCCGGATTTTTTCCGCCCGGCGGCAGGAGCTCTACCATACGTTTGCTTGACGGCGGTGCCGATGGCGTGCGTACTTAAGCGGCGGCGGCCCGTCAGGCGGGTTCAGTTCTGCCACGGCCGGGCATGTGTCAGGTGGTGCCGTTTGTGTTGAAGGCCCCGTGTGAGATCCGCGCGCACCGCGAGCACCGCGCCAGGCGCGCCGCCCCAGTCTGCAGTCATGCTGCCGTGGTGGTATGTGCTCATCATCCTGCAGTTCTGGCCGATGGACGCGCCGCCAGAGATCTGGTCGTACGACGACACGACGCAGTGGAACAAGACGTTCCTGCTGTGCAGCGGCCCGCTGCAGTCGCCGATCGCGCTCAATAAGAACCGCGTGGTGGCGTCGCTGCCGCCCAAGGTGGTGGCCGCCGACGGACTGCCGTTCGGCGAGGTGGAGGCCACCAACACGGGCCGCCACATCAAGCTGGTCGTGCGGCCCGCCAACCGCTCCGCCCCCGCCCTGCAGCTGGTCTCGTACAAGAAGCCGCTGTTCGGCGCCTACAACCTAGCCGAGGTGGTGCTGCACTGGGGCGACGCGCTGGGCACGCACGGCTCCGAGCACGCCATCGGCGGCAACTTCCTCGAGGCGGAGGCGCAGCTGGTGTTCTACAACAACTTCTACAAGCACGTGGGCCAAGCCAAGCGCCACCCGGGCGGTCTGGCCGTGGTGGCCGTGCTGCTGCGGGGCGCCGAGAAGCCCAGCCAGCCGCTGCTGCCCACCTTCGGCCTGGAGGACCGGCTGGACGAGCTGGCGGCGCCCGGCAGCCGCGTCACGCTGCCGGCCGACCTCACGCCGCTGCACACGCTCGTCAGCGGCGCCGTCAACAAGGTGTTCAGCTACTACGGCGGCCTCACCAGCCCGCCGTGCAACCCGGTGGCCACGTGGCTGGTGTCGGCCACCGAGACGGCCGTCAGCGGCCGCCTGCTGCGCGGCCTCGTCACCAAGATATTCCAGGACGAGGCGATGACCAAGCCGCTGGTGAACAACTGGCGGCCGCTGCAAGAGCAGAAGGGCCGCGTGGTGGTGAAGCAGCTGGCCGTCGGCGGCCGGCCGGCGTAACGTGGCTGCGGCTGCGGCTGCTGCTGCTGCTGCTACTGCCGCTGCGGCTGCTGCTGCTGCTGCTGCTGCTGCTGCTGCTGCTGCTGCTGCGGCTGCCGCTGCGGCTGCCGCTACGGCTGCGGCTGCGGCTGCCGCTGCTTCTGCGGCTGCGGCTGCGGCTGCCACCTGATCCGCGCGCCGCTGCCTACTGACGCGCCATTGCTCTGCCCAGGCTGCTGACCGTCAACAGCATGACTGCAACAGGCTGGTGTCGGCTTGCTGACGACGACGTCCGTGATGACGCCGGCGACGGCGCGGATCTGTCACGCTACACCTGACGCTGGTGGCACGGTCTGAACAAGGGGTGTGGTCGCCACATTATAGGGCTGAATAGTCAGCTGGTCTCTGGTGTGACGTACAGTAATATGAACTGTTCCTTTATTTGTAGAGCCGTAGTCAAACTCAGATGACCGTTTCGTTGTCTTGACTTGCGTGTTTTCGGTGTTGCCAGCATGCGTCGTTTATGCTTCATTGTAAAGAGATGTAAGAGAGTGAGAGCTTGTTGATTTTGTCCGAAACTTATCCTTCAGGTAGCTGTAGCGTCTATTGACATGCATCGACTCAAGCATAAACACTGGCATAAATGAGAACCATGATGATTTTCTCAGAACGTTATGGAATTCTGGTTTATCATTGACAAGTGAAGGAAGAGGACGATAATGGCTGCATCTGTAATATATTTTAGCATCTGTATATCTTTCGGCGGCTTCCTTGAGGAAATCGACCTAAAAACAATGTAACCATCCTCAAATAGAGTTTGATACGCTTTTACGCCAGCACTTTCAATCACGGATCAACTTCATCAGTTAAAGGGGGGTTGGCAAAAGGCAATCTTTAGATCCGTAATCGGATATGGACAGAGCCGTCATGCCCAGTTTAGTTCAGGCTACATAGCGTTCTTTCATGTTTTTTTTACAGGCCCGTCCGGTTTTAAGCCGGATCCAACTGGCAGTCCAGTGACCTTAGTAGTTAAAAACGCCTTTCAGCACCAATTTAGGGAGGGGGAAACTTGTGTGGCAGCACAACAGCCACTATCTGACATCCACTGTTCGACTCTAGACAGACGCCACACAAAGCCCATGGCAGTGCAAGGCAGTGGCCAAGTGCTGATTCGTCACAAGAGCGGGCGAAGGCCCGGATGAGCCTCCTAGCTGAGGTCCTTCGCCTCAGTCAGGGGCGTGTGTGCGCTTAAAAAATGAGAATTCAGATTCGAAAGAGTGTTCAGTGGGGAGGGGAGTTGCGGATGCGCTGTGCAAATTACCATGCTTAAAATACCAGGGGCTTTTGTAAACTTAGCAACGGCTTTATTTGGCTATTTATTCAGTCGTTCCTTCCAAGAACATAGTCCTGCAGACAAAAATGGACATTGAGAATCTGAAGTTCTGAGACCACTGAAAAATAGACGTATCATATGCGTTTTCGTAGGATCCTATGCGTATCCTATGCGTTTATTCCTGTCGTTTTCTTATTGGTCAGTACACGTATTTTTACATCTTTCCTAGCCCGTTGGGAATTACTGAATTTTGAATATAAATTTCACGTGATATCACTCAAAACGCGCTAAAAAAACAATGCTATCACAAGTTAGGGTTGACACACATTTGGCTGGGGCCTAATGTGTGTCAACTCTAAGTTAACAGGTAAAGTCATCTGGTTCCGAAAAGCTTTCTCCCCTATGCCGTCAGTGGACCGACATTGGTGTCAATAGTATTAATTTAATCAGCTTCAGCTGTTGCTAATTATAGTCACGCGCGGCTGTCGGGCCCGTCGGCAGCGGACTGCCGCGGGAAAGATTTGATGCATGAATCTCAGTTTCGCCCAATACATGGGAATGATGTTATTGCGGGTATGGAAATGACCGCAGCAGGTCAGGGGTCCAGGAATTTCCATGGGGTACTTGTCTGGAGGGGCGCCACTGCAAAATTATGTGCAGGGGTGCCTTTTCCTCCCAAACTCAAGCGCATTCTGTCTGATCTAGGGCGTCTAGGGCGTAGGGCGTATTATCCGAGGAGCGCCTCTGGCTGAATAATTCGAGGGAGGGTTTTCGATATGAGGCTTACGGGCCTTTTCTGTGAAACGGAGGGCCAATTCCTCTCCTCCAAGGAGTGCCTCTGGCTAAAAATTCCGGAGGGTGGGGGGGGCGTACACTCAAGCCTTCACGGAATATCGCCTTTTCCTGGCCAAAGGGGCTCCACCTTTAATTGGGAGGGGGAAAGAGGCACATTCCCCAGTGCCCTCTGTATCTTCTCCTGCAGCAGGCGAACTGACTGAATGAAGGCAGCTTACTCCATGTGACATACTATTAGCTCCGCAGCCATACCAGTAGCTGCCGCTACAGGCGCCCGCCCAGCTCACGTGCATCGCGACAGCAAACTGGCGACTTCTTTTCAACAGCATTTCTTGGTCCATGAGCTCTATTCGTTAGGGCTCTTTTAAACCTAAATTTGTAGTGCGGATGATCCCCCCCCCCTCCCCCACTGATATCTCGGAATATACCGGACTTAGCCGGACTAAGCTTTTCAATCGCAAAGTCAGGAGGCAAAAATGGGGGGGGGAGGGAATTGATCAAAACCATTTGAGTCTATGCTTGCATTCCACATCGGTAAGCTTGTGCATGTTTGGAAATAAATGGTCCTTAATTGTCCAAAGCACCGTTTGATGTCCATACATGCAATGCACAACAACCAATGAAGTAGCCAGGAAGCTAAGGATGGGGTGAGTGTGAAGTGGCATGTGTCCTTGGTAACTGGCCTTCACAGTCACTGCGGCAAATTCCTATTGTTTTGCCATTCTTGTATATTAATACTTTCTCTAAGGTCTCTGCCCGGATGCGTCTCCAGGGAATTATGCTTGGGAGGATCCTGTATGGGAAGGCTGCTACAATTATTGTCCATTGGGAAAACCTCCCGACTCCAATGATCCTTGCTTCATCACATAGGAGGTGCCTGTCTAACCAGAGTCCACAACCAGTTCCTGGCCCACGTTTCAAACCCTGATTCTGCACCTCTTATGAGTTCACCACTCGCGGACGCTAATGATCAACTCACTATAGATAAGCACTAATGACAGATAGGTACCTACTCATTGTTAAAAAAAACAAAGCTGCCACTATATGTACGTTGTACCATGTGAATGCACACACGCGAACAATGTCGCACTCTATGGCTAAAATGGAATAGCAGTGTGAATACATGGCCAGCGCAGCGCAACGCAGTGCGCATTTGCAGATATCTACCATATATATACCTATACGCCATCCTACGACAACCTCGGTGGTAGCTATCGGCCTTACAACTAGTCGACTGGTTTGGGTCATACAGAGTCGCCAATCTCTCACGACGATTGGTCGCGGACGAAGAGTAGTGGCAGGAGCTAAGCCAAGCGACGACGTTATCACACACCTTACAACTATATGAACAACATACGACGCTATTGCAGACAACCACCCAGGCTATGTTAAACTGCGAGCGTGCTGACGGGGCCGTCTCGCAGGTAGCCGCTGTGCGCAAACCTCCACCCTGAACTGGTTCAGCCACCGCAACCCGGGGAACATTCGGCCGCGGACCGGCTTACGGGCCATGCGCCTATCTAAATTGAGGCATTTGTCCGATAGCAGGACCAGGAGGCGCTGGAGGATTCCTGGTTGTCTGCCACATGTGGGTCCCGAGACGACGCAAAACAGCACTTCGAATTCAAAAATTGTCTTCAGCCAGTTATCCGACGGTATGCATAGCCTGCCTCCACTAACTGTGCCTCTCCAGCTCACTGGCACGGCACGGGTCAGGCTGCTTATAATCCCTAGCGACTGATGAACATCGCGACACTTAGTCGCCACACAGTCGACCGCTGCAGCCAGCTGTGAGCCGCAGCCAATAAACATTCAGTCTGACCCACGACCCACCCTCGCGTGTGCGGCCGCTGCTCCCGAGCACGGATCTGAGCCGGAGCCTAAGAACATTACATGGCGCGGTCGGTTACGGCTCGACCTAGCCGGTGCTCAGGATGTGATAAGTGATCCACTGGATGCAATTCCCCATGGGTGCAACATCACGATAGTGTGTGAACTGTGAGGCTGGGAGTGTGCAGTGATCTCTGGTAGGCGTTGGCCCGAAGCACAGCGGTAGGTGTGTTGCGGCACAGTATCGGCCCCTGCTAATCGCCCGCGGCCCGGCATGGCGGCGAGCGGCGGAGCAGAGGCGGTACCAGGCGCGGTGGACGGGGAGCAGAAGCCGTCAGAAGTGGAGATACTCACGCGTATGTTAGCGCAACAACTGGAATCGGCACAGCATCGAGAGGATCAGATGGCTGCGCTTATGGAGCGAGTGCTGTCTGCCGGAGCGCCTGCGGCCGTGGCCCAGGTCTCATCTGGTGGCACTCAGCCGCCGCCCAGGATGCAGCAGCGGGCAAGGATCGCCCATGCTTCGCCGGCGCCCCGCCTCTCCTCATCAGCCTCGTTGAAGGACTTTAAAACGTGGAAAACCAAGTTCGCTGGATACAGCTTGCTGACGGGGATTGCTGAACTCTCCCCGGCAGAGCAGAGAGCTGCACTACTATCGGTGCTTGATGACGACTGGGCGCGAGTGGTCCGATTCGGGCTGTCCGTTTCCGAGGACGCCGACATGGACGATATCATTATGGCCATGCAGCCACCTGCGGCGACAGCGCAACATCGTAATAGACCGGCGTGAATTTAATATGCGAGTGCAGGAGTCCGGCGAGACAGTTGACGATTTCCTCTGTGCATTGCGCGAGATAGCGTCATTTTGTGACTTTTGTTCGCATTGTACAGACGATAGGTTTAGAGACCATCTAGTGATCGGAACGCGTGACGAGGACGCACGCCGCCGCATGTTGGAGGTAGCCGACCTGACGTTTCAAACGGCTGCAGACATTTGTCGCGCGTCGGAAAATGCTGCAAGCAACAGTACTGCAATTGGCGGCGCGGCTGGGGCTGCACTGTCCCGTGTGTCGCAGTATAGACAAGAGCGCTGCCGAGCTCGTGGTCCCAGCAGCGTGCGGCGGCCGTCAACCAAGCCCGGGAAGAAGTGCGGCCGGTGCGGAGCATCGCCTCACGACGACGGTCGGCCGTGCCCAGCGATCGGTCGCTTGTGTCACAAGTGTCGCCAGACGGGACACTTCTCAGCAGTGTGTCGAAATATCGCAGAGAGCAGCGAGCGGCGCGCGGGTGGGTAGTTCCAGCCGCCGCCGCCGCCAGGGGCGAGAAGCTTCCAGATCACGCCGCCAGGTGCCGCTAGTGCCTGTTGAAGATGGCGCGAGAGGCGCGCCAGCCGAGCGGCTTCCGGTTACGCGTGTCGTGGACGTGCTGATCAGAGGAGTGACCGCTCATCACTCACCACGGATCCGGATGCAGCTACATCGGTCCGACGGTAGCACGGTCCGCACCACCTGGACACCAGATTCCGGGGCTGAGACGTCTGTTTTGTCGTTGAGCAGCGCTGAGAAGATGGGGATTTGTCGTCGTGACCTGAATCCACCAACTAGCCGACTGTTCAACGCGGACAATCACGAGATGGAGACTTTTGGGACATGCGACGTCACACTTCAGCTGGGTGACATCATCCGAACCGTGCAAATCACCGTAGTTCGGAAGCTTCACAGTCAACTTCTGTCATGGCATGATTGTGTCAAGTTTGGTATCTTGCCGGCGAACTTTCCGGAGCAGATACGCAACGTCGCCACAGCCGGAATCCATCGCCACCGCCGCCGGATCCGGATCTGGATCGAGATTCGGGCAAGAGATCCAACCAACTGGTGCATAATCTTGGTACCGACGCAGCTCCAGTCAGGAAGGCTGTGTCACCGGTACACCAGGGCAACGGCAACTCGCAAGCCGCCGAGGAACCTCCGCGGGGACCAGAAGCTGACCCCGGATCTATCGCGAGCGGCTCTGAACCAGCGCCGGCGGACACCAGGCAGCCGCCGGTGTGGACGCCTACATGGGATGCGGCGTGTCGGGGGAAGCCATCCACGTGTGATCGCCTCGCACACTTTGCCGCCATGAAGGCCGACTTCCCACAGGTGTTCGGAGTGAAGTCAACGCTACGAGAGATGACTGGGAAGCCGATGAAGATCGAGTTAACTGATGACGCGGTTCCATTTGCGCTTACCACTGCGCGACATATACCATTCTGCTGGCGTGAAGCCGTTCGACGGCAGCTGGATGAGATTCTGGCTATGGGAGTCATCGAGCCAGTGGAGCACCCGGCAGCATGGGTGCACCCCATCGTGCCAGTGGCCAAGCGATCGGCTGATGGGACCGTCTCGGGATGCCGGCTCACCATTGACTTCACCAAGTTAAACCGCTACGTGAAGAGACATCGTGAGCAGCCATCCCCGCACGATGTTGTGGCCTCGATCTCCAGCAACATGTCGCACTTTACGAAGCTGGACGGGCTATCTGGTTACTTCCAGATCAAGATCCGCGATGAAGATAGGGACCTCACCACCTTCATCACCCCCTTCGGCAGGTTCAGGTGCCGACGAGCAAGCATGGGCTTGGTGAGCTCAGGCGATGAGTACAACCGCCGAGGAGATGCAGTCCTGGGAGACATTCCAAACGCCTGCAAAGTGGTCGACGACATCCTCGCATACGATGCCGACTACCAAGCTCACCTGAAGCACGTCTGGGAGATTCTGAAGCGATATGAAGTGTACGGCATTACGCTGAATCCCAACAAATGTGTGTTCGCACAGGATGAAGTTACTTTTTGTGGGTACAAGATCAGCGCAGCAGGCTACACATCTGACGACAAGAAGCTCCGGGCGATAGCAGAGTTCCCACAACCGGGGTGCATCACCGACCTAAGGTCATTCCTTGGCCTGGTCAACCAGCTGGGCGAATTCTCGACGGAAATCGCTGCAGCCGATGATCCGCTTCGCCAGCTACTGCGTCCTAAAAACGCATGGCTCTGGACGCCGGCGCAAGATAAAGCCTTCAAAGACGTGAAGAAAGCGCTCGTGACGACACCGGTGTTGGATTTTTTCGACCCTCAGCGTCGAACTGTCCTGGAGACCGACGCAGCACGTCTTGGTGGCCTTGGGTTCTGTCTCCGACAGCAGGACAGCAATGGAAGATGGCACCTGATCCAATGTGGCTCTCGCTTCCTGACGGAAACTGAGACGCGTTATGCCATCATCGAGATAGAGTTGCTGGCCGTGGCATGGGCGTGCCGGAAATGTTATATGTACCTAACCGGGATGCAGCGGTTTGAAGTAATCACCGATCACCGGCCGTTGATCCCCATTCCGAACAGCAAAAGCCTAGCCGACATTGAAAACCCTCGGCTCCAGCGTCTGCGAGAACGGCTGACAGCGTTCGGTCTGGTCGCCGTCTGGCGACAGGGTAAATTACACGCCATTCCGGATGCTCTGTCTCGAGCTCCGGTAGATGACCCAACGTCCGAAGACGAAGAGGCCGAGAAGGACATAAGCCACCAGATCAGAAGCATGATCACTCGCATCATCACCAGCGGCCAAGAGGACGGATCCACAACCGCTATGTTCGACGATCTGACTCTGGCGGCTGTACGGGCAGCCGCCGACAGAGATCCAACCATGATCGCACTGCAAGAGGAAGTCCTGATGGGATTTCCGGAGCACAAGACGCAGCTGGACCCAAGTTTACATCCCTACTGGGGAGTATGCGATCGACTGGCAGTGGACGACGGCCTGGTAGTATGCGGCCATCGACTGGTCATGCCACAGAGCCTGCGGCGTGAGACACTGCGCCGGCTCCACGCTAGTCACCAGGGCATAGCTCGGACCAAAAGACGGGCACGCCAAGCCGTATACTGGCCTGGCATCGACCAAGATGTGGAGAACTGTGTGCGTTCTTGCCAGGCGTGTCAGCTGTACCTGCCCAGCCAGCAGAAGGAGCCACTGATGACGGAGAAGACGCCGTCAAGGGTCTTCGAGGCCGTGTCAGCGGACTACTTTACCTCTGCTGGCCGTACATACCTTGTGTATGTAGACCGCCTATCGGGGTGGCCGTTTGTATCGCACGTGAGAGGCGAAGCGACCGCCCGTGACCTAGTATCCAGTCTGCGACACGTGTTCGCCGCTACGGGCGTGCCAAACGCCTTGCGAACCGATGGCGGGCCGCAGTTTGCGGCAAAAGTCACCCGTGACTTTCTGCGCCGATGGGGTGTGAAACATCAAATATCCACACCCCACTACCCGCAATCTAACGGCCAAACGGAGGCGGCAGTCAAGGCCGTGAAGCGGCTGATCCAGAAAACGACTACAAGAGGAGATCTAGATACGGACGCCTACGCCGAAGGATTGCTGGAGCTGCGCAACACGCCGCGAGTACACGGCCGTTCGCCAGCCCAGATCCTATACGGCCATCCGCTCAGGTCAACAGTGCCAGCACATCACCGGGCATTCGCCGAGTGTTGGCAGAGAGCGGCAGACGCGTGCGACGCCAAGGCCGAAGAGATGCAGCGGCGTGTAACTGAGCACTATGACATGGCGACTCGCCGCCATCAGCCACTCCGGATGGGTCAGCAGGTGCTTCTGCAGGATCCGAGGACCGGTCTATGGGACCGTACCGGCACAGTCACTGGCGTCGGCAGCCGCCGAGATTACCTCATCCGCCTGCCCAGCGGACGCATATACTGGCGAAACCGTCGGTACCTGCGCCCCCTGCGGCCACTCATCACCCTCAGCGACTCCGGCCAGCACCGCCGGGAATCTGACGACGTGCACCACAGCGAGCAGCAAGATGGTTGTCGGAGCACGACGCTCCACCAGAGGGCCGGTGAAAGTGACTCCGACGCCGTCCGCCAGGGCAGTCAACCGGTGGCGACGCGGGTCGAAAGGGACGTCCGGGGAAACTCGCACGGTGATGCGTGCGCTCCCGGCTCCAGCTCACCTACCCGCGAGCCGAGACGTGGGACTCGCCTTCGACAGCGGCCGAAAACATTCCCGGTCCGCTGGTCCGGGCCCACCTATCACTATGTGTGATCGATTGTGCAACATCAGACGCGTGTGTGTTACTTCCCGTTATGCTGTACCATATCCGTTTGTTCACATGCGTCTTGGGGGAGGTGTTGGGTATTTCCTTACATATGGCAGCCCACAGCTGCAGCCAGCTGCCAGCCGCAGCCAATAAACATTCAGTCTGACCCACGACCCTCGCGTGTGCGGCCGCTGCTCCCGAGCACGGATCTGAGCCGGAGCCTACGAACATTACAGCGACCTTATGATGCTGACCAGCAGCCACCTTATGATGCTGACCAGCAGCCACCTTATGCAGCTCAACGGCCCCTGACGCCAGGTCCACCCCCTCTTCTTCACGCCCGATGTCTTCACTTGACTCAGCCATACCACTGCTCGCTGTGCGGCTGAACCGACGGACTCGTGGGCCGCTTTGTCCACTAGCCGGTAATCCAAACACCACTTAGGACAATGATTTGGTCCAATAAAACAGTTTTTTACAGCAGTGCTGAGGTGTGGGGATGGGTGGATGGGTGGACAGGTGAGGTGGACACAGCTGAGGTGAGGTGGACACAGCTGAGGTGAGGTGGACACAGCTGAGGTGTGGGGATGGGTGGATGGGTGGACAGGTGAGGTGGACACAGCTGAGGTGTGGGGATGGGTGGATGGGTGGACAGGTGAGGTGGACACAGCTGAGGTGAGGTGGACACAGCTGAGGTGTGAGGATGGGTGGATGGGTGGACAGGTGAGGTGGACACAGCTGAGGTGAGGTGGACACAGCTGAGGTGTGGGGATGGGTGGACAGTACGCCTCGAATATGCTGTTATTTGAGGATGTAAGTATTGGATCAGAGTAGTGCTAACTGTGTCAAAATGTTAAATGTGTCAAACTGATCATGGAACAGGTATGCTATTCCGATGCAGGTATGCTATTCCGTAAGCATTTGTACTGTATATATGAGTTCCGAAGTTATTCGTAAAAGTCGCGGGACTGTTCAATTTAATCTCCCCCACAACGGGTGGTGAGGGCTGTCACTATTATATATTTCATTAATTTGCACCTAATCATTTGACTGGTTAGTTTCGGGCAGATCCGAAGCTCTTCGCAGTATTTCATCGAGACTTCGTTCAAGGTCTGGCGACTCGTCAGGGCCGTTCCACCTGATGCACTTGGAAAAACAAAGCCTTCATCCTCGGCGACACCAGGAGTCTGAAGTAGCTTAATCAGATGGGATGAGTTGGCGAATTCCCGCCGATGCCTGTCATGGGAGATGTCGTATGATCGGTGAGCAGAATAGGATAAACTACGTGCAGGTGGTTTACCCTAGTATGTGCAACGGTAAGTACAACAATGCTGTGATAGCAATGTTAGAAGTTTTAAAAAATTGCACGAACGACGAGCAAAACATCGAGTAATGTTGGTAAACGCAATGACGTCGAAATGCAACATGGATGGAAAATATTGCAAATGTTCCTGATAAATTCGACAATATGGTAATTGAGGATAGCGGGTTACCTTTGAGGATCAGCAGGATGTGGAATGAATGGATTTCTGCCCCTGACACTGCTTTCCTCCACAAGGTATCATAAGAAGAGCCAACATCATTTACGGCCGCCACGGTCTCCAGCCCTAGCGATTCCAGCTCACAGACTATTAGTCCCAGGTTGTCCGTTGTCATGGCTTCATCCAGTCCGTAGACTACAGACTGTTTCAAATTTCCCGTGAGGCTGCGTACCATCAGGAGCTGAAATCCTTGAAGCCCGGGCAGTCTGACCGGCTGCAGAGCCGTTGCACTATCTCCCGTCAAGTGCCATCTCATCGAAGCACACGACAGCCACGCGTTCCATCTCCTTCAGGCCGGGTATGACATATTGCATAACTTCCACGGTGGCTTCGATCATACTTCGCTCACGCGAAAGCCTCTGGTCAAGCGCGAGATAGCGGATGACGCAGGCAGTGGAATGTTCATGACCTCTTTCACATGCGCGCAGCCTTTGCTCTGGCATGCAACGGAGGCCACAGCAACCGCCGCAACTTCCGCCTTACAGCGCATCCGCCTGTTAGACAACCGCCGCAACTTCCGCCTTACAGCGCATCCGCCTGTTAGACAACCGCCGCAACTTCCGCCTTGCAGCGCATCCGCCTGTTAGACAACCGCCGCAACTTCCGCCTTACAGCGCATCCGCCTGTTAGACAACCGCCGCAACTTCCGCCTTACAGCGCATCCGCCTGTTAGACAACCGCCGCAACTTCCGCCTTACAGCGCATCCGCCTGCTAGACAACCGCCGCAACTTCCGCCTTGCAGCGCATCCGCCTGTTAGACAACCGCCGCAACTTCCGCCTCACAGCGCATCCGCCTGTTAGACAACCGCCGCAACTTCCGCCTCACAGCGCATCCGCCTGTTAGACAACCGCCGCAACTTCCGCCTTGCAGCGCATCCGCCTGTTAGACAACCGCCGCAACTTCCGCCTCACAGCGCATCCGCCTGTTAGACAACCGCCGCAACTTCCGCCTTGCAGCGCATCCGCCTGTTAGACAACCGCCGCAACTTCCGCCTTGCAGCGCATCCGCCTGTTAGACAACCGCCGCAACTTCCGCCTCACAGCGCATCCGCCTGTTAGACAACCGCCGCAACTTCCGCCTCACAGCGCATCCGCCTGTTAGACAACCGCCGCAACTTCCGCCTTGCAGCGCATCCGCCTGCTAGACACGCTTCGTGTCAGTTGCTGGTCGCTGGTGGCATTTTTCCCCGGACGGCTGTGACATGCGTTTACCTTCATGTTAGACCTGAAATATGCGACTTGAATGACCTGTGTTAGCACCGCTCTTTTCTGAAGCGATCTTGATGTTGCCGTATCAGCCGCTTGAGCATGCCCACTTGCTTTTGCAGCCTGGAGATCATTTTCTTCAGCCTCTTCACCTCCTCTTTCGTGAGCCGGTCAACGTTTGGTGGTGTACTCTTCGGCATGTCATGTCTCTCATCATGCCCAAGAAAAGCTATTTCAGTCCGCCCGCATCAGCGTGTTTTTGCATTACATTTTTTACTTTGTACTGATGTTGCCAAAATGACACCGTGACCTAAGGTCATGTGCCCTGACGTGACCTCTAGCACATTGAAAGTTGCATATGTAATCGCACATAAATGAATCATGGATCGGGTGCACAAGGTGGATAATATTCATCATTTATTAGGTGAAATAAAATCGGATGCAATGGAAATATAAGGTATTCTTTGGGCTCTCCATGGCCAGGACTTTGCAACGTTGTTCTGCATTTATGCTAGCTGACTTAGGTGGAAACTTAGTGGCGGTGGGAGATTCACGAGTCCCCCCCTCCTCCTGGGCCCAGCGAAGGTGGATTTATGGGCCGGCCCGCCGAGGAATGACAATATGTTCGACAAGGTGACTGTTATTTTGGCATAAATATGCATCAAATGTGTTCTTAAATGATGCATATGCCAACGTGCAGTTTCGAGCAAACAGTTAAATACTTCCCACAACATTTATATTCCAAGATCAAATGAGGTCAACAGATTATTATGATCTTAATTACCATGATGGCGGATCTGTGTCATGTTGAATCTTATGTTGGCAACAACGGTGCATCTATTTTATGACCAAACTGAGGCTATCTTATCCTGAACAGGTGCCATGACTCCATGGACTGTCAGCCGTAGTATGCCAACAGTAGCTAAATCGACCACAATGAGCCTGAGAAAACTTAAATTGTTCACCAGAACAATACTGTTGATTTTAGTAGATACATTATGTATCTTCCATTATATCCGGTCAAATGTGCAACTTTCAATGTACTACGGGTCTCAATAGGTCAAATGACCTCAGGTCATGAGGTCATTTGGTCAAAATGAATTATATGAAGGATAAAATGCAACCAATGGATTTCGATGACATTTCCAAGTTCATAATTGTGCTGATTGTATTGCAGGTACATACAATCGTAGGCAAATGTTTTGTTATGTAGAAACGAGCATTCCAAGACACCTTTGCGGGGCGACCCGTTAAAAATCCTAAGATTATAACCCTTAAACCGTTGCCCTGATGAAGCTCAGACTTTTACAGCTGGATTCGAAGCCGAATTCAGCCCTATTAGCTCATTTTCCTTCACATATAAAACATCAGGGTGTCAAATTGACATTTTACCAATCGATTTGTCGTGGAATGCCCCAGGAAGCTGGAGACAGGGTCGTAGCCAGGAATCGGCACAATTCCAAAGGATCCTGTAGATCACATGGGGGAATTTATCCTGATATCACTTACTTTGTCTTCTTTTTTACTCCAACAGTGGTTAGTTAGTTAGTTATTGTGGTTTAGGGGCGCATCGACTGCACTCCAACAGTGGACAAAAATGTTTTCCAATAGCAGAAAAAGAAATAAAAATTCGGCTCATACTCAGACTTCCCTGTCATACATAGCTTTGTTTATTGGGTGGCTTACCATGCATTTTATTCACGATCACGGGGAATGGCGCAATCTACACTGCTTCGCCGGTGGCCCCGGGGATTGGGAAGTGTTCCGAGCGGCGCGAGTGTTGAACCCGGGACCTTGGTATCCAGAGCTCAGCACCGTTACCACTCGGCCACCCACGCCCCGTTCCTCCATACATAGCTGTTGATGGTCGAAGAAAAGACGGAACTGCACTTTTCGGGAGGATGGGACAAACGTTTGGCATCAGGCTTTCCTTCACTAAATATGACCCATCATAGTCGCTTAGTGTGACATGATTTGAACACCAACAAGCGATGTTCACATTGATTGCATCTGCAAAATGGCGACATCGATAAATCCAAGCATCTTGTATTCTCCGTTTTTGTTTACCGAAAAAAGGGAATATTGATCTTTGCGTGGAATCTTGCACTGTGCAATGGCACAATGTGACATATTTGCTTTTGACATTTTTTGGCTCAGGCAGCGTTTCAGATGAGAAATGAAGAACCTAAAACACGGATACAAAATAAACTATTTTACAAGTTAAGGTTGTTAATATTTAGTTATCCTATCACCATGCAACATATGCCAGATGGAAACCAGAATAGTGGTTCCATGGTTAACAATTTTGCCAGTTTATATTTGTCTGTTTCTTATTTCTACTGGTTGCTAACAAAGTATCAAACAGGATTGCAGTTTAATTTTCATTTATATCTGTGGAGGCCAGAGAGTTTACACGTTGCTTTTGGTAGCAAAATACTGACATGGGTCCCTTACACATCCAAAACAGACAGCTTTTGATTAAAATAAAGTACTGCAACTGATAACCCTTTCGAACGCCAGGAGCATTCTAGCTCTCTCTCGGGCCCTCAGGCGTCCTGTTTATTCCTCGGCTGTTAGGGGGCCGATTCAAACTGAGACTGCTCTTTCCAGCTAACATTGTCAATCCAGCTCTCAGGCGGGCCCTCTCATGTCTTCACGGCCCGTGCCAGCCCTCAGGGTGGACGTTTTATGTCTCAAAGGCCCTTTCTACATAAGCTGATAGATGCCTTTATATTCTCTTCTCAGTTTTATTTCTCCCCCACCCCACAGGACGTTCGCCTCATGGACCCATCGGACTCGTCACGGGCGGGTGTTCCTTCGCGAATTGGAAACGCCACTGCTTTTTAACAGGCAGGGGCCCTCCATGGGCTTGCAGACCCTTTATGTCGTGCCGGGAACCATCCACTTCAGCCCGGATCGTCTCCATAGCTCGGGGCCTCTTTATTGGCCTGAGGCTCGCTCTCCGCTCTGAGCCCCTCTCCATCAGCGCGAGCAAAGCCGACCCAGCGACCCTAAATCAGCTATTGGTCAGGGCTCAGTTGCAATGATGAGAGAACCGTGACAGTTTCTCAGTGTCTCAGATTGTGCCGAGCCCCTTCCTCACCCCTAGTCTCATCATCAACGTCCCATTATCCAAGTTCTCTATTCTTCCCCAGACTGCCTAATCCTTTCCACACTCCCCAATCCTCACTGAAACTGACATCCCTTCCTGAATGTCTCTCATTTGCTGTTCAGACTCCACAATTAATTTCATTTCAAATTCACTACGTTGGTTTGAAATGCACCACGTCTGTGGCTCTGAGAAATAATTATATCGAGGCGAATCTTTTGTTTCTAACAGTTTATCTGATTTCTCTGGATTCTTGTTTATATTCAACATCGTTGTTTGTGGAACTTCACCCATGATTCGTCGAAGGCTTGACAACACCAGCCAAAGCATACACCTTTCTCGCATACATCTTTAGCAAATAAGAATCCAGAGCAGTTCGAAAATCTTTCACAAACTCTACTACGAAATATATGTCAAAAACGATTCACGACAGCAGAATAAACCTAGGCGGGGTGCATCATTATTGGCTAAGCATGGAGTGTCAGTACTATTTGAGCCAGACCTACCTGTGCCAAAGCTATCTGTATACTCCGACCTGCCGAAAGGCGTGATTGGCTGCTGGTTTATCGCAGCTGTTTTTTCATTTTCGAGGGGTGACACCCGTCGCTCCTTCCGCTTTTCTTTTCTTTTCTCGGGGTGACAGCCGTCACCCCGCACGGATTTAATCGTCGTCGTACTTCCGTTGTCTGTTGTCTGTGTGTCCTTCGTCTACATTTAAATCGTATAAGGTAGGGTTTTTTTCCCGCGATGGGGAAAAACGAAAGAAGGATACGGACCCCAGCTCGCCACCGGACTCTGAATCGGAATTTCCGCCACTCGCTACACCTGACGACCATCGCGCGGCCCCGGACTCTGCACATGATGTTCCCCCTCTCGATACCACTGTTGATGACCCGCGCCGGACAATTCCTTTGGACGACGCCATGGAAGCTCTTTGTCCCTCACCGAACCCCGCTCATACCAAGACCTCGCCTCGCAATTCCGACCAGACTATCACTCTCCACGCCACATACCCACGCTCGAACCAGACCACGTCCTCCCAACCTGAACCCATTGAACCCTACCTCGACAGTGCTGGCTCTTACATAGTTGTCAAGCCTGTCGAGGAATCCGTTTCCTTCTGCCGTATTAACGTTTTCTGGCCGACCAGGCAACTCCTCGCCATCTGCTCTTTAACCAATCCCGACATCGAAGCTCCTGCCAACGGAACCCTCGTCATTAAAACCCAAACCCGAGCCCAGACCAAAGCCTTCCTCCGTACCACCACATTTTGTGGTAAATCCGTCACCATTACCCTACATTCCAACCGCAACACCACCAAGGGCACCATCTTCGCGCCGGAGCTCCGCTTCATGTCCGAAGCTGATATCCAGACGGAGCTCAGGCCGGAGGGGGTGACCCACGTCCACCGCATTACCTCATTTAAAGACGGCCAGAAACGCGATACAAGCATCCTTGTCCTTACCTTCAACTCTACAACTCTTCCTAAGACCCTCCTCGCCGGCTACATCCGATTCCAAGTCCGCGTATTTATTCCTAATCCCCTCCGCAATTTCAATTGTCAGCGCTTCGGGCATGGGAGTAAGACGTGTCGCCAAACCGCCCGATGCCCTAAGTGCGGAGAACCACCCCATCCTGATTCCACCTGCTCCAAGCCTGCCCACTTCCTCAGCTGTAACACGCCCGATCACCTCACCACATCCAATCAATGTCCAGTTTGGCGCAAGGAAAAGGAAGTGTGCGCTGTCAAGGCCACGACCGGGGTATCCTACCCCCAGGCCCGGCGGTCTGTCGAGGCCACCTCCCCTCCACCAAAACGTACGCACAGGCGACCAGCATTGCTCCACCCACCCCTCGCGTCAACACCACTTCTACTTCGATGCAAACCGACATGATTCCCGGTCTAGCTCCACTAAAAAAACTTGCACCACTCACCACACCTACACAAACCACCCTGGCTCAAAATGCACAGACCATTCCGACCAAACAGACTCCAACGAATTCCACAAGGAATGCCAGACCCCGCAGCCATTCGGCTGCCGGGGAAATGCGCGCCACTTCCGTGGCCCGCCGACGGAGCCCGGTGCACACGGTGCCGGCCGGCGACCACGTGACCCGACCGACTCCCAGCCGGCGGGCATCTCCCGCAGCAGTGGCCGGCCGCCGTGAACCGGCCAAGGTCACCGGTCGGCCGGACGGCTATGGCGGAAACACCGCCACCGCCCGCACCCAACACACGTGTCCGCCTGAGCTGCACTCCTGGCTCCGACATGCACCGAAAGGTGCAGACAAATAATAACACTTTTCTTCCCGATGTCCACACTTCTACAATCGAATTGCCGCAGTCTGATCTCCAAATGGGCCGAAATGAAAGCTTTTTTCAGTATTCTCACACCTATTCTCATAGCACTCCAAGAAGCATGGTTTTTACCTAATGATACATACAACTTTAACCTTTCCAATTATTCACTGTATCGTCACGACGAGGTCCGCGGATCACATCGCAGTGGCGGTACAGCACTTTAAATAAACAATGATTTCACACATACACAAATTACACTTAATACACAATTACAAGCCGTAGCTTGTACATTGCGTTTACATGGTAGACATATAGATGTGTGCTCCATCTATATTCCACCACACACCGACAACACAAACATTTTGACCCATTTAGAAAACCTTATAGCACATTTCAAGAACCCTTTCATATTACTCGGAGACTTTAATGCACATAGCCCAGCCTGGGATCAAGCACGTACACAAGGAGACACTCGCGGCCACATCATAGAACAAATTTTAGACCGACATAATTTAGTTATACTTAACACTGGAGAACCAACCTTTTTCCACCTTGGACATAATACAGCAACAGCCATTGATTTATCTATTTGTTCCTCCACCCTGGCAAACGACTTTGATTGGACCATAGAAACCGACATCCACGACAGCGACCACTATCCCATCAAATTCACACCCACTTTGTCAACGGAGACTGACACCACACCCAGTTTTATTCCCCGCTGGAAGATTTCAAAAGCCGATTGGACAACATTTCAGGAGCTTTCTTATTTGCGGTACAACCCCAACATTTCTCCCGTCGAAAACATCAACTCAATTACAAATACACTTTTCGAGGCAGCTTCCACGACTATTCCACTTACAAAACCATTCACAAAAAGGAAACCAGTACCTTGGTGGTGTCAAGAAATTTCAAAAGCCATTGCGATAAGAAAAAGAGCATTTAGAAATTATTTACGACATCCCGATCAAGAAAATGTATACATCCGTAACCGCGAACGTGCGAGGACCCGCCGCATCATTCGCGATGCCAAGCGCCGTTCATGGGCCATATATTTACAGCAGCTGACTTTTCGAACACCATTGAGTAAAATATGGCAATTAATTCGACGCTTGTCCGGACGCTCCCCATTTAAATCTCTACCGGCCCTCAAAATCCACAATCTCATCATTACAGACCCACAAACCATAGTAAATACCATAGCTGATACCATAGCCCATAATAGCTCCGATGGGAATTACCGACCTAATTTTCTACCAAATTCGCAATACACTTTTCACACAAATCTCGAACTCTTCCAATCCGACAATACCGAGGACTACAATGCTTCTTTTCAACTTTTCGAACTGCAGAATGCCATTTCGTCCGCCGGTAACACTTCAGTAGGGCCTGACAAATTACATTATTCCTTCTTTCGACATTTATCTGACCACACCAAACAATGCATCTTAGACACATTTAATTCATTACGGTCAAATCACATCTTTCCTGAAACATGGAAAGAAGCAATCATCATTCCCATTCCAAAACCCGGCAAAGATCACAGTAACCCCAATAATTTTCGGCCAATTGCTCTTACCAGTTGCTTGGGGGAACTTCTTGAAAGAATGATTAGTAAAAGACTGACCTGGCACCTGGACACAAATTCTCTTTTATCTCCATTCCAATGTGGTTTTCGTCACGGACGCAGCCCAGTCGACCATCTCATTAGATTAGAAACGGACATCCGCCTTGGTTACAAAAAGCACGAAGACACAGTGGCAGTATTTTAAGACATTAACAAAGCTTATGATATGGTCTACAAACCCGTATTACTTTTCAAAATTCTTCAACTCGGTTTCAAAGGACACTTAGCTCATTATTTAATAGGTTTTCTATCTGGTAGCCGTTCTTTCCACCTCAGATGTCGATCATCAATCTCCACACAGCATATTATGCGCAACGGACTGCCACAGGGAAGCTGCATATCAACAGTTTTATTTAACATCATCATTAATGACCTTTTCGCTGACATGCCTGCAAATGTATCATTTTCTCTTTTCGCGGACGATAGTGCAATTTGGTGCTCAGACAAAAATTACGAAAATTGTTTGATTCGGCTTCAAAACGCCCTTGACAGAGTACATCAATGGTCCATCAAATACGGTTTAAATGTTTCGGCCCCCAAATCTGCAACAATGATTTTTAGCAAATGCACTCCCTGCCCAAACCCAGATACACAACTTTACCTTGGACAAAATGACATACCTTTTGTACATTCATTTAAATTTCTTGGTGTAATCTTTGATCGCAGGCTTTCCATGCATCAACACATTAAACACATCCAGAACAAATGTTTTCGCCGACTAAATTTATTTCGCTGCGTTACTTCCACCCCCTTAGGAGCCGATCGTCACACTCTTTTACAACTATATAAATCCTTAGTACTCCCCATCATTGAATATGGCTCAGTAGTTTATGCTGGTGCCAGCCCATCCTCCTTACACATTTTAGACACAATTCAAAATAAATTTGAACTGGACTCACTATAGCTTCTCGGGTAAAAACATGTTCTGAACAGCTTCACTTCACTATTTCACCCATTACTTCTCTTTCTCCACCAACTACACCACCGTGGCAAATAGCCGAACGACACATTTTCTATCTCACCACGACTCCAAAATCACAGCTTTGTCCGGAATATATCAAACAAAAATTTCACCAAATTCGGTCTCGTTATTACCATGTTCCTTTTGTTTTTACAGACGGTTCGAAAGATGCTAACCTTACAGGAAATGCCGTAGTTTCAGGAACTTACAAAAAAACAACATCGATTACCAAACGGAACATCAATTTGCATCGCTGAACTACATGCCATCCTCATTGCCCTCCGTTATATTCGCAACCGTTTTCTCTGTCACCCCATGCACAGCGTCATCATATGTTCCGACTCCAAATCTGTTTTACAATCTCTTTCGTCACTTTCTTTTTCACATCATTGCCATATTTATATTTATGAATCACTACAAACACTTCATCTGATGGGCGTGAAGGTCCGTTTCCTGTGGGTGCCCAGTCACTGCGACATCCCAGGAAACGAGGAAGCAGATCATCTCGCAAAACAATCATTACAATTACCACACATCACAGATATTCAACCACATTTTGACGCCATTAAATCAACAGTAAGACAGAACATTCGGAATTTTTGGAGTCAAACCTGGACACAAAGTACAAACCATACGCAATTACGGAGCATTAAACCAGTCATCGATATTCGGACGCTATCATTTCTAATCAACCGCCACGAAGAAAAGGTCCTATCGCGCATCCGCATAGGACACACATACCTCACACATATATTTATTTATTCTGCTTCACCTCGGCCTTTATGCCCATCATGTAACACTCATATTACAGTTCCACATATATTACTACACTGCCCGCAATACCATGGCCCTAGAAAACAACTTATCGATTACTGCCACATTGTTGGGGGACGATCACCCATTTCTTATCAAGTTACTTTTCAATTTTCTACGATAAACCAAATTATTCCCGGAATTATAGACTGACTTTTGCGATTTAAATCCTTATTCATTTGATATAAACGGCGCGAAATGGCCTGAGTAGGCCGAAGCGCCTAATTCAACAAAACAAAAACAAATATTGGCTAAGACGGCTTCCAAACGCTTTGTCACCTGTTCGTAGATCGCCCGCACACGCCACATACAGCGTCACCTGGAGCACTACTAGTTAGTCCGAGCACCACCATGGCGCTGCTGGTCAGATCTGTGCCATGGTGTTGTTCAGAAGCAAGCCTATTCCTTGCAATGCAATGGTCCATGGGCGTTGCCACCAGAAAGGGGGATGAGCTGGGGAGCATTCATAACGTACAAGGTTCATTTACTACCAAAGTTCATAACGCACAAAGCTCACAACGTACAAGGATCATAACGTACAAAAATCGAAATAAAGTACAAAATGCATTGGATAGGGCGCGTTCACAACGTACAAAATTCGATCACAACGTACAAAACAACGATCACAACGTACAAAACTGGCTTCAGAGGGAGCGTTCATAACGTACAAAGTTCATTTACGTACAAGGATCATAACGTACAAAAATAGTTCGTTAGTTGTCCGCTAGGAGAGCCAGCGAAACCCTGGCGGTGAAATCTTGCGGCTGTATCTCCGCTTTCTGTCAACAGGTGGCAGGAGTGTGCGGTTATTGGCGCATGGTACCTGGTAAATGTGCTGCCAAATGTGGTCTGGTGGTTTCTTCAGATTTTCTTCAATTTCTCCAGGGGACGAGCACATTTCCTCAGAGGGTCGCCTTCGGTGGAAAAATCCATTGAGCGGGTGCAGGGGCTGCATTCGATAATACTGAGGAGACGCCGTTTCGTCTCAAAGGGGCGCTTCTTCCCACGAAAAGAGCGCCTTTGGCTGACAAATTCGTTCCAAGGGGGGGGGGCCTTTCCCGGTGGGAGCGACGCCACCTATCCCTGGGGATGGGGCGGGGGTTGTCCTCACCCAGATGGAGATGTGGTCTCCTCGAGGACTCTCAAGTGGATCCTTGACCCTCGCTCAACGAGTGTTTCAACTGATTGGACGGGGAGTGGGGCAAGCCGATATTTAGGCCAATTCTTTGATGTTCATTGTCCACTGCCGTCGGGGATAAAAATGTGCTGCATGGAAGGTACACCTTGAATTTTCTTCGTTGTTTGAACATCCGCAGCCACTGCAGTGGTGGAAGCAGTCAGGGTTCAGTCGACATTGGAAAGCACCCCGTTAATAAAAAGTGCACCGGTTTTAGACCGCTTAGCACCGAAGTTTATGGTTAAGACAATATTTTCCTCGTAAAATGTTTAGTTTTGCCGCAAATTGGAAATGAAGGTTAATTTTCCAACAACCAGATCATCTTCAGAGCATGGCCCCCAGTGGCTATTCCCTAGATCCGCCGCCACTCCCTCTTCACCACCACCGGCATCACCTCATGGCATCAGAGTTGTTATCTGTCTGCCACCTATTCATAGATTTCTCTGAAACTAGAAATTCTAGATGAAACTGGCGTTACGTGTCGTTAGCGGGCATGCCGTTTCGGCGGCAGCGGGCCTGACGTGTCGACGGTGGACCTGACGTGTCAGTGGTGGACCTGACTTGTTGGTGGAGGACCTGACGTGTCGGCAGTGGCGGGCCTGACGTGTCGGTGGCGGACCTGACGTGTCGGCGGCAGACCTGACGTGTCGGTGGCGGACCTGACGTGTCGGTGTCGGACCTGACGTGTCGATGGCGGACCTGACGTGTCGGTGTCGGACCTGACGTGTCGACGGCGGACCTGACGTGTCGGTGGCGGACCTGACGTGTCGACGGCGGACCTGACGTGTCGGCGGCGGACCTGACGTGTCGGTGGCGGACCTGACGTGTCGGTGGCGGACCTGACGTGTCGGCGGTGGCTGACCTGACGTGTCGGCGGCGGAGGACCTGACGTGTTGGTGGCGGACCTGACGTGTCGGTGGCGGACCTGACGTGTCGGCGGCGGACCTGACTGTCGGTGGCGACCTGACGTGTCGGTGCGGACCTGACGTGTCGATGGCGGACCTGACGTGTCGGTGGCGGCGGTCTGACGTGTCGGTGGCACGGGCCTGACGTGTCGACGGCGGACCTGACGTGTCGGTGGCGGACCTGACGTGTCGGTGGCGGACCTGACGTGTCGGTGGCGGACCTGGCGTGTCGACGGCGGACCTGACGTGTCGGCGGCGGACCTGAAGTGTCGGTGGCGGACCTGACGTGTCGACGGCGGATCTGACGTGTCGGTGGCGGACTTGAAGTGTCGGTGGCGGACCTGACGTGTCGTCGGCAGGGGGCCTGACGTGTCGGCGACGGACCTGACGTGTCGACGGCGGGCCTGACTTTCAAATCAGTCTCACCACCCCAGCCACAAATTATCTTGCGGAGGAGTAAAGTAAAAGTAACAACATTTAGACATCCAGGAGATGTTCCCCGCCCAGCCCCACCTTAAGCACCTGAGACGTCACAAACACTATAACGTAAAACTCCCTTAACGTAGATGTACACTAGCCTTAGCTTCGATGACACACTAGCTTTAAAGGCGGTGCAAATAACCTTAAGGGCCGGCACGCCTAAAAAATAACTCCCCCCCCCCACCCCCATCATCATTGGTGTTGCCAATTAAACCACATTGCTTGCATATGTGACCGAGTACACTGAAAGTTAAATCGTGAAAATTATTGGTGTTGCTATGGCAGAACCAAATATATAGGCGTTTCCATCAATAAAGAAAGTTGTTGTATTCCAATATATTTAGCAACATGTTCCTTATTCTTTAAAAGGCAATTTAAATGGCAGCAAAAATATCTCAATGGGTGCTACACCGACAATACTAAAAGTTGACGACCTTCCGCCCACCAATTGTTTGGCCAATATGGAATTGGGGGGGGGGGGGGCCACGTAGGGATTTTCAAAATTTAGGAAAAAATTTGGATTTGTCAAAATTTGCATTTTATGTGACTTTCTACCTACATTATGTTCTTGAAGCTTTCGAGATTTGCATCGTTCGTTCGTTGGTTGGTTGTTGGTTCTTACGACGCATTTGGCCGCTAGATTATTAGCATTACTAATCACTCACGCCATCAGTCGTGGGCGGCGAGCGACGACAGGTGAGATTGGAACCCACAACCTTTCGGTTTAGAGAGCAATATCTAACCCCAAGACCACTTCGTCCCTACGATGCGTATTACCACCTGATTTCGTTTCATAGTCAACACAACGCATGTGTCTACATATATAAATGCGTGAATTACTTGGTACATTTGTGACTTAAGGTAACAACAGGTCATGCAAATGACCTTCGATGATCATAAGATGGAAACAAACAGAAAACCAAACAAACAACAACAACTTCTACACTGAGAAGGTGGTTTTATTTCGACTTGTAAGCACCAATGTTCCGTCCTGATCTAAAAATGCCGAAGGGCATGGTTCTTAACTTGATTGAAAGCAAAATAAGGTGAAACGTTTTGGCCCACATTGGCAAGGAATACTGTGCTTTTAATAAAAATTAGATATATTAGATCTCAAACTTTTCGATCATGGATCATTTTCAAGAGTGACAATATTTTGTACACATCAATTCATGACAAAAATCATACACTGAAATCACGCACCGAATTCAAATCGCATCCTCGCATATTTTGTCGCGTCAACAAGAAATCACCTTCACATCTCGCATGTACTAAGCTCAACATACACGGTATGCACACTTCCCAATATCATACATCACACGGATCTCACAATTTCTGCAATCGCCTCCCCTATCGCTCCCTCTCCCCCTCTCTCTCTAACTATATATATATATATATATATATATATATATATATATATATATATATATATATATATATATATATATATATGTATATATATATATATACATATGTATATATACACCCATACATACATATACACATATATACATATATATACATATATACATATACATATATATATATATATATATATATATATACATCTTTCCCTCCCTCTCTCTCTCTCTCTCTCTCTCACTTTTCCTTGATCACTCCTAGTATCCGTCTCTGGATCATCTCTCCATTCGTCATATCTGACTACTCTGCTATATGTTTTGTATGAGTGAAAATACCATAACAAGTGCCTACGTGTGAAATACTAAGGTTATGTGATGTACCATGAGGAGTTCTGGGAATTCATGGTGGGATGTGTGTCTCGAATACATAGGGACTCCAAAACCTTCAGATCCGCGTTGTCTCTAGCTGACCCCAGTATCTCTACATACAAATTTACGTTGGTCTCAGAATGTTCCATGGATGGGTGGCTTTCGAGCATGTGTTCGCCCATGGGAGTCTAGGAGCGTCTCAAACGTGCGTCACTGAGATGTTCATTGTAGCGCTCCCTGATAGGTCTTTTAGTTTCTCCGATATAAAATTAGTGACGGCATGCTTTGCAAACAATTTTGTATATCACGTTCTTTTAGTGCATTTCCCTTTCAGGCCATTGACACAGGTGTGACATACACGGTTGCCAGAAGGACACTGAGGATTTTGCAGGGCTGATTTTACTAATCTGGATTTCAGTGTACTTCCACTAGTCCAGGCCACCTTCAAGTTCTTTATTCGAGATGATTTTACGATCCTTGTGCAAAGTGCATCATTTATAAATGGCAGTCTAATGTAAGTATCCCCTTCTGTTTTGCCCCGTTTACTCTGCTTACGTTTGTGCTGCTGTTTTACGCTTTTCCGAAACCAGGTCAGAGCCCTTTTCGCTGCCATCGATACTTTCTACCTCGGGTATCCATTGGTAACAAACAATTATCTATGATGCGCAAACTCCGCAAACAAGTGTCCTCGTCCGACGATAACATCTGGGATGAAAGCACTGCCGATTTCTTGCTCATGGGATGGGCTGAACAATAGTGTAAGATTATTGGGGCGGTCATGGGCTTGACATATAGTTCTGTCGAGTACGAACCATCAGCATGATCGGTGAACCATGTATCCAGAAATGCAATGGAGCCCTGGTCTAATGAGTGTTCCAAGGTGAAGGATGTTTCTGGGTGCTCCATGTTTATGTTTGTGTAAAGTTCCATCAGTAATTTAATTCCATGGGTCCAAATGCCAAATGCATCGTCGATGTACCGTAGGTAGATGATCGGCTTCAAAGTTGTCTTCGCTAATAATTTTGTTTCAAACCAGTGCATGAAGGCTATAGCAAGGGGAGGGGCACAGCGGTTTCCCATGGCACCTCCCTTGGTTTGCTTGAAGACTGAATCACCGAATCTAAGAATGTTGTTATGGTAAATGTGGTTCAGAAGCACTTCACAGTCCGGTAAGCTAAGGCCGAATAGATTAATATTGTTCACGTTGTGTTAAAGTAGTTTTAGGACCGCATCAATACCTTCCTGTATTGGAATACTTCCATAGAGATTTGTTACATCCATAGTGAATGCTATGCTGCCAACCGGCAAGCGCTTTGGAAAGCATTCTCGTACTTTGTCCAGATAGCTCCCAGTGTTTGTCAGATGTGCTGGTATGAAAGCCAAAATTTTGGTTAGGATTTTGCACATAAACCAGGAAAGCTTGTCTAAAGGATCTCCGCATGCTGATACTATGGGATAGTGGTATATCGGGTTTTTTTTTTTTTTTTGGGAGGCCATATAACTCAGCTGTGCGGCTGAAGTGAGGGATCAACGGTTGTATATCTTTTGATAATTTCTGGGAGAGGGTGGACTTGATGAGGATGCTGGTTCTGATATCTAGAGTCTTAGTGGGGTTCGGGTGTTTCGATACCGGCTGATATTCCGTGGTCAATTTGGTAGCTTTTTGTACGTAATCTGCTTTGTCCATTATGACAAATCCTTTGCATTAATCTGATGGCTTCATGATGATGCTGGTGTTGACTTCAAGTTCCTTGATGGCCTTACTTTGGTTATCGGTGATGTTATTTGTAACTGTGGGGTGCCTTTTTAAAGATTTCATTAACTTGGACTTAAGGTCTCTGAAAATTTCTTCGAACTCTATCGGAGCCTTCGGTGGCTGGAATGCAGGTAAATCTGCGAATGATGGGCGACTGCCTAGGGAATTTCGTGTTGTGTCGCCGGATAGTTGACTCATCGCCATGTGACCGTTATTGCGTTTAGAATCCCTAACATACCTCCATCTGAGTGCATAGAGCGTACGCTCAATTCCTACTTCCACTTTTCGCAAGCATGCTCGTCCTACGTTGTGTGCAAGAGCGAAATTCGGGCCATAATCAAGCACGTCCAACACTTGGACATCAAGAGGTACGTTTGATAAATTTTGTGTGTGCCTATAATGACTATGTCTGGGTATCGGGTTAACAGGCAGATCATGGACAAAAGTTTTAGTACGTATTCCCCGACGAGTGTGTGAGGCTCGTGCACTGGAAGCCATGGCCACTTGTGACCTAGTGTTCCCACTGCCCTGCAATATGCATCACCTATTACTGAGTGATGCACAATTCCAACGATGCGAACAGCAGCGAGCCTAATTACCTCTCCCCCACCACGGAAGCCCCTCACCGTACAACACAAACAATCACTAGCCAGTTCCTGCAGCTCCGGTACCAGCTGTGTAGGCTTGCCGAACACTGAGTTCACAAGAAAGCAACAAGCTGTTCGAAGCGTTGTTACTATGGTCATCATAAACGACAGACCATTGCTTATATACTGCGCTTTGGGAAAGGCTTTCTTGCCACCAGTACTCATCTGTGCAGTGATATCGCTATGTGCAGTGCTGCTGTCCCTGGCGGTGCCGTCCTGGGCGGTACTGTCCTTGGTAGTGGTGCAGTCTGTGGCAGTTCTGCCCTGTTACCCTCGGTCGTCCTGCCGTTCTCAGTCGCGGTGTTCATCTTGGTGACGCTGCTGTCCCTGAACGTCCTGCCCTGAGGGGCCACCGAACATTGTCTTCGGTGGTGTTGCTATTCCTCTCGGCCCTGTCCTGAGAAACGCTACTGTCTTCCGTGGTACTGCTGTTCCGGTAGGTTTCGCCGACTTGAAGAATGCCGTTGTTACCGGCAGTGCTCCTGCCATTTCTGGTACTGATACTCTTGGTACTTCTTACCAGAGCAGTGTTGCAATGAGCGACGTTGTTGCCATTGTTGGTGCTGTTATGTTGGCCGAAGGTACGCTGTTGCTCGGCGTAACCCCCTCCTGGTGTGTAAACAGCTTCCATTGATGGTTGTGCACGTCGCTCCATTAATCGGACTTTCTTCATATGACGAACCCTACTTAGCAATCTTTCCTGACGCAGAATGGCTATCGACCTGTATAGTGTTCGGCAAGCCCACACAGCTGGTACCGGAGCTGCAGGAACTGGCTAGTGATTGTTTGTGTCGTACGGTGAGGGGCTTCCGTGGTGGGGGAGAGGTAATTAGGCTCGCTGCTGTTCGCATTGTTGGAATTGTGCATCACTCAGTAATAGGCGAATGCATATTGCAGGGCAGTGGGAACACTAGGTCACAAGTGGCCATGACTTCCAGTGCACGAGCCTCACACACTCGTCGGAGAATACGTACTAAAACATTTGTCCATGATCTGCCTGTTTACCCGATACCCAGACATAGTCATTATAGGCACACACAAAACTTATCAAATGTACCTCTAGATGCCCAAGTGTTGGATGTGCTTGATTATGGCCCGAATTTCGCTCTTGCACAAAACGTAGGACGAGCATGCTTGCGAAAAGTGGAAGCAGGAATTGAGCGTGCGCTCTGTGCACTCAGATGGAGGTATGTTAGGGATTCTAAGCGCAATAACGGTCACATGACGATGAGTCAACTATCCGGCGACACAACACGAAATTCCCTAGGCATTCGCCCATCATTCGCAAATTTACCTGCATTCCAGCCACCGAAGGCTCCGATAGAGTTCGAAGAAATTTTCAGAGACCTAAAGTCCAAGTTAATTGAAATATTTCAAAAGGCACCTCACAGCTAGAAATAACATCACCGATAACCAAAGTAAGGCCATCAAGGAACTTGAAGTCAACACCAGCATCATCATGAAGCCACCAGATAAATGCAAAGGATTTGTCATAATGGACAAAGCAGATTACGTACAAAAACTACCAAATTGACCACGGAATATCAGCCGGTATCGAAACACCCGAACCCCACTAAGACTAGATATCAGAACCAGCATCCTCATCAAGTCCACCCTCTCCCAGAAATTACCAAAAGATGTCGTACAACCGTTGATCCCTCACTTCAGCCGCACAGCTGAGTTATATGGCCTCCAAAAAAAACCCACAAACCCGATATACCACTGCGTCCCATAGTATCAGCATGCGGAGATCCTTTAGACAAGCTTTCCTGGTTTATGTGCAAAATTATAACCAAAATTTTTGCTTTCATACCAGCACATCTGACAAACACTGAGAGCTATCTGGACAAAGTACGAGAATGCTTTCCAAAGCGCTTGTCGGTTGGCAGCATAGCATTCACTATGGATGTAACAAATCTCTATGGAAGTATTCCAATACAGGAAGGTATTGATGCGGTCCTAAAACTACTCGAGCACAATGTGAACAATATTAATATATTCGGCCTTAGCTTACCGGACTGTGAAGTGTTTCTGAACCACATTTACCATAGCAACATTCTTAGATTCGGTGATTCAGTCTTCAAGCAAGCCAAGGGAGGTGCCATGGGAAACCGCTGTGCCCCTCCCCTTGCTATAGCCTTCATGCACTGGTTTGAAACAAAATTCTTAGCGAAGACAACTTTGAAGCCGATCATCTACCTAAGGTACATCGGCGATGTATTTGGCATTTGGACCCATGGAATTAAATCACTGATGGAACTTTACACAAACATAAACATGGAGCACCCATAAATATCCTTCACCTTGGAACACTTATTAGACAAGGGCTCCATTGCATTTCTGGATACATGGTTCACCGATCATGCTGATGGTTCGTACTCGACAGAACTATATGTCAAGCCCATGACCGCCCCAATAATCTTACACTATTGTTCAGCCCATCCCATGAGCACGAAATCGGCAGTGCTTTCATCCCAGATGTTACGAGCAGCAAGGCTATCGTCGTACGAGGACACTTGTTTGCGGAGTTTGCGCATCATTGATGAATTGTTTGTTACCAATGGATACTCGAGGTAGAAAGTATCGATGGCAGCGAAAAGGGCTCTGACCTGGTTTCGGAAGAGCGTAAAACAGCAGCACAAACGTAAGTAGAGTGAATGGGGCAAAACAGAAGGGGATACTTACATTAGACTGCCATTTATAAACGATGCACTTTGCACAAGGATCGTAAAATCATCTCGAATAAAGAACTTGAAGGTGGCCTGGACTAGTGGAAGTACACTGAAATCCAGATTAGTAAAATCAGCCCTGCAAAATCCTCAGTGTCCTTCTGGCAACCGTGTATGTCACACCTGTGTCAATGACCTGAAAGGGAAATGCACTAAAAAGAACGTGGTATAGAAAATTGTTTGCAAAGCATGCCGTCACTAATTTTATATCGGAGAAACTAAAAGACCTATCAGGGAGCGATACAATGAACATCTCAGTGACGCATGTTTGAGACGCTCCTAGACTCCCATGGGCGAACACATGCTCGAAAGCCACCCATCCATGGAACATTCTGAGACCAACGTAAATTTGTATGTAAAGATACTGGGGTCAGCTAGAGACAACGCGGATCTGAAGGTTTTGGAGTCCCTATGTATTCGAGACACACATCCCACCATGAATTCCCAGAACTCCTCATGGTACATCACATAACCTTAGTATTTCACACGTAGGCACTTGTTATGGTATTTTCTCTCATACAAAACATATAGCAGAGTAGTCCGATATGAAGAATGGAGAGATGATCCAGAGACGGATACTAGGGATGATCAAGGAAAAGGGAGAGAGAGAGAGAGGGAGGGAAAGATGTATATATATATATATATATGATATGTATATATGTATATATATATATATATATATATATATATATATATATATATATATATATATATATATATATATATATGTATATATGTGTATATGTATATGTATGTATAGGTATATATATATATATATATATATATATATATATATATATATATATATATATATATATATATATATATATATATAGGGGGGGGGCCTCCACCTCGGCTTCTCCTGTATTGCTTCTCCATCATGAAACCGGTCACACGCACCCGCGCCAACACGCGGCGCCCGCTGCACCCCCGCCCCCCCCCCCCCCCCTGCTGGGGCCCTTGTGCGAGCCGGGTCCTTATGCCGCATACCGCCGGACACGGGCGGAGGCAGCACACCCCTTCCCTTTATATTTTTTTTTGTGTGTATATATATATATATATATATATATATATATATATATATATATATATATATATATATATATATATATAGTATAGAGAGAGAGGGGAGAGGGAGCGATAGGGGAGGCGATTGCAGAAATTGTGAGATCCGTGTGATGTATGATATTGGGAAATGTGCATACCGTGTACGTTGAGCTTAGTGCATGCGAGATGTGAAGGTGATTTCTTGTTGAGGCGACAATATATGCGAGGATGCGATTTGAATTCGGTGCGTGATTTCACTGTATGATTTTTGTCATGAATTGATGTGTACAAAATATTGTCACTCTTGAAAATGATCCATGATCGAAAAGTTTGAGATCTAATATATCTAATTTTTATTAAAAGCACAGCATTCCTTACCAATGTGGGCCAAAACGTTTCAGCTTATTTTACTTTCAATCAAGGTAACAACTATGCCCTTCGGCATTTTTAGATCAGGACGGAACATTGGTGCTTACAAGTCGAAATAAAACCACCTTCTCTGTGTAGAAGTTTTTGTTGTTTGTTTGGTTTTCTGTTTGTTTCCATCTTATGATCATCGAAGGTCATTTGCATGACCTGTTGTTACCTTAAGTCACAAATGTACCAAGTAATTCACGCATTTATATATGTAGACACATGCGTTGTGTCGACTATGAAACGAAATCAAGTGGCAATACGTATCGTAGGGACGAAGTGGTCTTGGGGTTAGATATTGCTCTCTAAACCGAAATGTTGTGGGTTCCAATCTCACCTGTCGCCGCTCGCCGCCCACAACTGATGGGCGTGAGTGATTAGTAATGCTAATAATCTAGCGGCCAAATGCGACGTAAGAACCAATAACCAACCAACGAACGAACAATGCAAATCGCGAAAGCTTCAAGAACATAATGTAGGTAGAAAGTTACATAAAATGCAAATTTTGACTAATCCAAATTTTTTTCCTAAATTTTCCCTAAATTTTGAAAATTCCTACGTTGCCCACGCCCCCCCCCCCATTCCATATTGGCCAAACAATTGGTGGTCAGCGACTTTCCGAACCCAACTCCGAATAACCAATTTCGGGCTGAAACTTCAAGGCAACTCCGAATCACCCACTTAGGTTCCCCCTAACTTAACCCGCGAGTCACTAGGGGGGGATTTTCGGCCTCCTGGTTTACCTGCCGTAACAGCCAAACCAATTGAGACAGCAGCTGGATAATTCCATTGCCTTCAAATGAGTACATAGCGTACGTTGTGTAAAAACACTTCTTCTTTTTCCTTTTTTTAAGGTCCGCCACCCAGGATAAGGTGACCAGGAGCGCCCCCTCCTCTTACCCAACGACTGCAACCACCTTACGTTAACACCATAAAATAAAAGTAAAGTCGTGGCACTCCCAGCTAAGAGATGGAAACCAAATAAATAAGCATACAAAGCACCCGGTATTAGAGCAATAAAACTAATAATAAAGAATGCAGTAAGTAGTCATACCCAAAGGTGGCATATGACTGGCCCTAGTTCCATCCCAACAAGAAGTTAAGATCTAAACTATATTGTTAATAGCTGGTTAGTGGACAGATGATAGTGAGCACTCCTAATTTCAAATTCATTTTGTTTACTTTGGCTCCTCCCACAACTCCACCCAGCTAAGCATAGGCTTGTTGCTGGGTGGAGTTTGGGAGGAACTATGGTTGGGTGTTTTCAACCTTTATATATAGTTAAGCACACACACAACACACGCGCACGCCCGCGCACGCCCACGCACGCGCACGCGCACGCACACACACACACACACGCACACGCACACGCACACGCACACGCACACACACACACACACACATGCACTCACGTGCCAGCACCCCTGCACACACATACATCCAAGCACATGCACACACACAAACACACATACATATGCATGTGTACTCCCTTAGTATCCAACAGGTTTATGCTCAAGTCAGTTAATATCTGCTCAAGAAGTATGTCTTAATGTGATGTTTTAGAACAATCTTAGAATTTGGTATCTCTGTATGCAGAACGTGTTTTGCTATGATAATATTCCAAAGCTTGGGTCCAAAACATTCAATGGTGAAGAGACGATAATTTTTGTTTGAATAGCTGTGTTGGAAGTGGTTTTGTAATCTTGTGGAGTATGGGGTATTAAGCGATTCTGTGAAAAGGGGTCTAATAGAATGAGGTAGCTGATTATAAATGAATTTTTGCATAATAAGCAACATTTGAAGTTTTGCTATATCTTGGACTTGTAATATTTTGTACTTCTTATAGATAGGATTTGCACTCTGAGGGGGAAATACACGTTCAATAATACGCATCATTCTTTTCTGAAGTAAGGATAATTTAAAAATAAAGTAAAAATACTTGAGATCAAGGTCATCATAAGTCATGTTCTCATGGCGTCATAAAGTTGTTCGTAGGCGTTGTTTTTTTTAACGTCTCGAACGGTTGCTTGTTGTTATTGGATACAATCGAACCAACGTATACTGACATGTCAAAGCAGATGCAGTTGATGTACCACAGGTCATTGTATTACCATGTGACCATACTTAGGTCATTCTGGGTCACTTTGACATTATTCATTTAATTCAAATAGAATCACCACTTAGGGGTGGAAAAGATGTTCAAGTCGTTATAAAATCGATATATAGGCTACCAAAGACATCCTTAGCTGTGAAGATATCATATATCAAGCATACACATATCTGCTTTCAGGTGCAATGCCAGGTCATGTTATCATCACAACACAGATTCGATCGCAGGTGCTGCTTTTCCCGCGGAAACGGTTGCTTGTTGTCACCGACACAGTCTAGCACTGGCAGGTCAATCCAGCTGTAATTATTACAGAGGTCAGTGTCTATCACGTGACCTCAAATATTACATACTGGATACGATAGAAGCGAGAGGGAGAGAGATCAGAGAGAGGGAGAGAGAGAGAGAGAGAGGGAGAGAGAGAGAGAGAGAGAGAGAGAGAGAGAGAGAGAGAGAGAGAGAGAGAGAGAGAGAGAGAGAGAGAGAGAGAGAGAGAGAGAGAGAGAGAGAGAGAGAGAGAGAGAGAGAGAGAGAGAGAGAGAGAGAGAGAGAGAGAGAGAGAGAGAGAGAGAGAGAGAGAGAGAGAGAGACAGAGAGAGAGAGAGAGAGACAGAGAGACAGAGAGACAGAGAGACAGAGAGACAGAGAGACAGAGAGACAGAGAGACAGAGAGACAGAGAGACAGAGAGACAGAGAGACAGAGAGACAGAGAGACAGAGAGACAGAGAGACAGAGAGACAGAGAGACAGAGAGACAGAGAGACAGAGAGACAGAGAGACAGAGAGACAGAGAGACAGAGAGACAGAGAGAGACAGAGAGACAGAGAGACAGAGAGACAGAGAGAGAGAGATGAATCAAATGTCGACATTTCCGACCATGGAGCACTTTTGACGCCCGCTTACAACAGTGTACCGTGAGGGATAACTGTCCCCTATCGGTGGTCGTGGTGTGTAGCTGCCTTACGGTGATGCCAACACACATTTATCACTTCCGCTCTCCCGACACGCGTGTATCGGCTACGGTGTCAAGGGGGTCGTCCGCTCCACAGTTGCGGTCGCACTCGGCTTGTTCTTACAAGTCAAAATCAAACAGCAACCTATAGTTGCATGTGATTTATAATATGAGCTACAGTTAGAGTTTTCCGAAGTCTTCAGGTGGTGCTTTTGCATGGCCTTGTGGTTTCTATGTGTGCTTTTCTACACATTCCCACAAGCACTAATGTTGAAGTTATAAAAACTAGGTTGTGCTCAGCCACTCTTAGGTGGTGCTCAAGCACCATCTGTTGACACTAATAATCCACCCATGTTGCCAACGGGTGTCGCTTGAACTGTAGCACCACCTTCACTTATGGACGCTATGTGACCAATGCCGTCGATGAGCCCTAAAGCCCAAATAACCAGGCGCGGCGGAACGTCTGACGTCAAGGGGCCAGCTGTACCTCGGAAGTTAAGCAATGTGTTCGTGGCTTCTGATAGGTATCTTGTTCATGCAGTATCAATGATCAATGCAAATGGCTGAATGAAGCGAAATCATCTCATCAAAGCTGCCATGCTATAAATGGCCAAGCGCGCCGTCACGATGGTCTCAGAGAAGTGAACTAACGTTGTTACAGGGATCAAGTTCTGGCGATGCGTGTACCTGCTTGCAATGTTCCAATTATCAATGTTATGACTGTCTCTGCTTGGTACAGCGTACATGTTGTCTTCTTTATGCTAGGATTAACACGCGCAGGATCGTGCGCGGGATGTTGTTGCCCTGTTTTCCAGTAGAGATGAAAACGGAGTGTGCGAACAGGCTGAAGTCTTTAGTAGTTCACTGGGTCTTCATGACGCGTCTTTTGATGTAGAATGTTTGCTTTTAGCTTATGCAGTGTTCTAGTTCTAATGCTTTGAAGAATCACTGTACCGAGCGTTTCGGCCACGCGAGAAGGTAGGTAGAAAATTCGCTTTTGCATGAAGCATATTACAGAAATGGCTCAATAAAATGCAATGGAGCACAGGCCTGCGGTCATTCACCGCATATCTTTTGGTGTGAAGTTTGTGAAGTCAGGTCCGGTCAGGTCACTGGCCTGAGACAATTGTTCTTGAACCTGTCCCGGCGGATTTCCGCAGATTTTGTACTTTTTCGAGTTCGAAGCCAAATAGATGGCAAACTATGCATAATATCCGCATAAAATACACACCACCGTGTTCCACATTGTATGCGAAGGCTAACGAGAGTTCGCATGATCCTATGCGTTCACGCGCTCCTGTGCAGTTCAGATCACGTCACGCAGGGTCAATATGGGATGTTGGTTTTTGGTGTCCAAACAAAATTGGTGGCCCAGTTGCCCTGTGGCCTGTCCTGTATATATATATATATATATATATATATATATATGTTGTTGTCTCATTGTCATGTACTCGATGAGGAGAAATACAAGATCAGTCCATCCGCACCAAAAATTGGAAACCCACGATGAGCATTATAACCAGCTCGTTGCCGCTAATCGCGTCTATTGGATGAACGTCATAATTAAAATTATGTTCACATTATATATCACACACATCGCATATATATATATATATATATATATATATATATATATATATATATATATATATATATATATATATATATATGCGATGTGTGTGATATATAATGTGAACATAATTGTAATTATGACGTTCATCCAATCTTCATCAATCAATCTTCCATCTTCCAGATAGATGCCGCCGGTCATTTCGATCGCTTCGCTCACCGTTTCGTTGTCTATGCCATGACGCTGAACTTGGCGATTCCTGTGCGCACCAGCACCAAATTGTTCACTAACGTAACAACGCTAGCACACTCCCACGCTCACCTTGCTCTCCCCTCCCACGTGCCCAATCTCCCCTCCGCGGCCAGCGCTCAGGACCATTGGGTCCATTTGCTATCGCCAAACTTTGGCGGCATCCAGCGCGGTCCGGTTATATATGTCATGCAATTAGGCATCGTATATATGTCGTGTCGACTGTCACTGACATGAGCACTGTTGATAATAAATCACATCTCCGGAAAACAATCAACAGTTATATCAATGTAACCCCTGGCATCATTACTTCTGCCAACTTTAGGCTCCACCAAATACCACCCCACTCTTCCCACAAATTGATAATCAGCTGGCACAGCTTGGTCAAAGTCTTTCCGACGTGGGAATGCCATCAAACCGGCTGGCACTGTTGGAACACTACCTCATATTTAATCTAAGCATATCTAATGTTGCTCCATATATTAGAGTGCAACAAAAAGACACCCATAAATATGAGTGCAACAAAGGGAACACCAATGTTTGTTTATAGGTATTCGGTTTTGTCCATGCAGTACTGTAATGCAGTACCGCAAGTCAATGCGGTCAACAGTAATAATGTTGCTTTGACAGGGAACACTGCATTAGGAACTCGGGGACAAGCTTCATTAAATCAACTCAAACTGGACAACACGTCCAAATACGACCTGAAAAAAATCACCAGACCACATTTGGCAGCACATTTACCAGGTACCATGCGCCAATAACCGCACACTCCTGCCACCTGTTGACAGAAAGCGGAGATACAGCCGCAAGATTTCGCCGCCAGGGTTTCGCTGGCTCTCCTAGCGGACAACTGACGAACTATTTTTGTACGTTATGATCCTTGTACGTAAATGAACTTTGTACGTTATGAACGCTCCCTTTGAAGCCAGTTTTGTACGTTGTGATCGTTGTATGCTATGAATTTTGTACGTTGTGAACGCACCCTATCCAATGCATTTTGTACTTTATTTCGATTTTTGTACGTTGTGATCCTTGTACGTTGTGAGCTTTGTACGTTATGAACTTTGGTAGTAAATGAACCTTGTACGTTATGATATGGCCCCGATGAGCTCCTTTCTATCGTTGGGTGGATGGAGGCCGTATCTCATATCGGTTGGCTCAAAGGCATGCAAAGTTTGCCAGGAAATAATTATACCTTTCTCTTGCACGGTGGTGAAGCCAGGGTTTCCTAACGGTGGTATCCCACCCTAGATACCACCGTTGATGACCCACGCGGCACTGTTCTTTGGTATGACGCCATGGAAGCCCTTTGTGCCTCGCCGACCCCTGCTCGTTCCAATACTACGACCACGTCTTGCGATCCGGACCAAACCATCACGCTCCATGCCGCTGACACCTGCTCGTACCAGACCACGCTCTCCCAAACTGATCCCAAATCTAACCCACCGAACCCTACCTCGACTCTTACGTAGCCGTTAAGCCTGTCGAGGAAACCGTTCCCTTCCGTCTTGCCAACGCTTTCTGGCCAACTAAACAACTCCTCGCCATCTGCTCCTTAGCCAATCCTGGAAACGAAGCCCTGGCCAACGGAATCTTCGCCATCTAAACCCAAACCCAAGCCCGGACCAAAGCCATTCTTCACACCACAACATTTTGTGGACAATCCGTCACAATCATTCTCCATTCCAACCGCAACACCACCAAGGGCACCATCTTCGCATCGGAGCTCCGCTCCATGTCTGTGGAAGTAAGTTATTCAGGCGGAGCTCAGGCCGGAGGTGGTGATCTACGTCCGCCGCATCATATCCTTTAAAGATGGCCAGAATCGCGTCACGCGTCAAACGCGAACATTAGCCGCCGGCCGTCGGGTGGAGAAACTAGCGCCGCCAATTGGCCGGCAGGGGAAACTGTAGGCAGAACAGCCCGACATTGTCATAAATTCAACAATACCAAGAAACCATGCAATAAATGTTGAGAAAAAAGTCGCAGCAATGCGTTGTAATCCCATAAATTCGGTGAACGTTAAGCGAACGTTGCGATCATTTTGTTGAAAAATTAGCTTCGGGATTTGGTCCCCTAAAATAATGCCGTCACTGATCCATTCACGAATTTGTAATTGTTTGCCGCGATAACAAGAAAATGGGTCACGAATCTAAAAAGTATCAACACTGCCTTATAATATCATGAATTCGGCGACCATTAAGCTCAGATGTGGTCATTTTGTGGGAAAATTCGGTTCGTGATTTGGACCCCCAAAACAATGCCGTCATTGATAAATCAACGAATTTGTAATTGCTTCCCGCAACATCAAGAAAACGGGCAACGAATCTCAAAAGGTCGCAGCACTGCCTTATAATGTCATGAATTCGGCGACCGTTAAGCTTAGTTGCGATCATCTTGTTGGAAAATTCGCTTCGGGACTTGAACCACCAAAATAATGCCGTCATCGATCCATCCACGAAATTGTAATTGTTTGTCGCGATATCAAGCAAATGGGCTACGAATCTCAAAACGTCGCAGCACTGCCTTATAATATCGTGAATTCGGCGAACATCAAGCTCAGTTGCGGTCAGGTTGTTGAAAATTCGGTTCGGGATTTGAACCCCCAAAACGATGTCGTCATTGATGCGATTTGTAACATCAGTGGACTGACGACGCGCTACTTTCAACCTAAAATGCCGACACCAATTTTCGAGCAAGGACATCCGGAATACGATACATGTAAAGAAAAACATCTGAAATTGATTACTCCAGTAAGGCACTTTTACAAAAATGTATCAATTTGATATTATAATCGATAACTAGCAACCCTGGCGGCGGTCCTGGTCGTGGGTTCCGCATCTACGAATTTATAATTGTTTGCCGCAATATCAGATAAACGGGCGAGGAATTCTACAAAGTCGCAGCACTGTGCTGTAGTGCCATGAATTCGTCGAACGTTAAGCTCAGTTGCGGTCATGAAAAGTTATGTTCGTGATTTGGACCCAAAAAAATAAGGCCATCAGTCATCTATGCACGAATTTTGAATTGTTTGCTGCATTATTGACACAACAGACGATGAATGTTCACAAATCGAAGAACTACGCTGTAATGTAACTTTGTCGTTGGGGATCATTAACATTCAGGGCATGGCTCCGCGCCCCGCCATATTATGAATGGTGGGCGGTCGGGAACGAGCCGCGGGCCGCGGGCGTCGCCGCGGCACCGGCGGCCCGCCGTCTATGGTGGAAAATAGTTCCAAAAGACAAGACGCAAAGCAACAATATGCGCAATATATCACTGTAAGTGGCAATGAAATTGACGTCTGAAGGCAAGGTAACTTTCATAAATGCACTACGCATCATTTTTTATGGAGACAGAGTCTCATAAATTGTAACTATATTCTTCGCGCACACACTAGTGAGCATCCGGGCGCGCTTGTCGCGGGCGTATATTTCAGAGTTCGTGAATGCATCAGGAACCAACCTGATAATAATATTTCTGGGATTACCTTTTTTTTAAAAAACAATTAATGAGCTTTCCGAGCTCTTAGCGACTCCGTCGTCAGATGGTATATTAAAAGAGAAGACAATTCAGATTTTCCACAAAATTTCAAACACAGGACACGAGTAGTGAGGAATGCGGCACTTCAATGCAGTAAAACATGACAGAGACTGTAAAACAACACACTTGAAACTTCCACGTAGTAAAAAAACGGTAGACTAGGGATCACAATTGACATCCCTAATTCTCCCCCACCCCTCCCCCAGACTACTGCTCGTCAATATTAGCCACTCTCAAGATGGTCGACCATTCTAAACCCCTATCCCGATTCAGCTCTGGTCGCGACTTTCTAATATGGTAAGATTCTAACAGTTTCCTTCTCCTAAACTGTGTCTCACGTCCCAGAATCTCCACGTCGTTCCAATGGATATCGTGCCGAGCATCTACAGCATGTTCAGCAACTGCGGACTTTTCTGGTTGGGCCTTGGAGAGAGCGTTCCGGTGTTCCTTCAGGCGCTTGTCCAGCGGCCGACCACTCTCGCCAATGTACGTTGCGTTGCATTGGCATGTTAGGCGGTAGATGGTTCCCGAGTTTTGCCCCCGATCTCTTCGGTCTTTGAGACGTTGACACAGTCTGTTTTTGAGGATTTACCAGACGCATGAGCGATGACTGGTAAGGTAAGGTGCTAATTGATTCGAACGATCATAAACCTGTCGCTGAATGCCGATGCCAATACAAATACGCCTCTGGCGAACACGTCGCTAAATACGAATACGAATACGACGTTAACTTGACGTACTTGCTTAAGGCTGCCCATGACTCCCCTCCATGATATTGAAGATACCCAAGGGCACCCAGAGTCACGTTTGTTCAAGATATATCAATATATGCGCAGGATAAATCAGCCTAAGGCTATAATAAAGCCTTGCGATAATGCAAATTTGTTGCCTGACAAAGCACAATTTTCCACCGAAGCGAAAACACAAGATGGTCAAGGTTCATGTTATTCAAGAATGGCCTGGAAACATAAATTTCTAACGCTTGCTGATTTACCATTCGGAGATTTTGTGATGACAGATAGCCTGTGAAGCCCGTTGATTGGCTTGATCGTTTCTAGTATTTTTGGTGATTCGCTTGCATATATATTTTCACTTGATGAATTATTAAGTATGATTTTGCGGCGATCATACTCAGGTAGCTCATGCTTGGGGGTGGGGTCACGGAAAAAATTGAGGGAGACAAATCGCCACTTTTCAGAAATTTGAGGGGACATGTCCCCCCCCCCCCCCTAGTGGTTACACCCATGGTCTTGGGGGAGGGGTGGGGAGAATTAGGGATGTCAATTGTGATGTATTTTATAGTCTACCGTTTTTACGTGGAAGTTTCAAGTGTGTTGTTTTACAGTCTCTGCCATGTTTTACTGCATTGAAGTGCCGCATTCCTCACTGCTCGTGTCCTGTGTTTGAAATTTTTTGGAAAACCTTAATTGTCTTCTCTTTTAATATACCATCTGACGACGGAGCCGCTAAGAGCTCCGAAAGCTCGTGAATTGTTTTAAAAAAAGGTCATCCCAGAAATATTATTATCATTCTTAAAATCCTTTAATGTCTCTGAAAGAAGAAACCTACCTGTTTTCTTTCTTTACTGGATATCCCCCGATGTACGCATTAACATTGTGTCTGACGCCTAACGGTGATGCGAGTCTCCTAGTCCTCACCTTCAACTCTACCACAATTTTCAAGACCCTCCTTGCCGGCTACCTTCGCTACCAAGTCCGCATTTTCATCCCAAATTCTCTCCGTTGTTTCAACTGCCAGCGCTTTGGTTATAACACAAAGCATGCCGCTAACCCGCCCTATGCTGGAAGTGCGGCGAGACACCTCATCCAGAATCCACCTGCTCCAAACAAGCTCACTGCTTTAATTGTCACACCACCGATCACCTGATCACATCAACCCCTGTCCGGTTTGGCACAAGGAGAAGAAGCGAAGAAGGTCCGCTCCATTAAGACCACGGCCGGGGTCTCCTACCCCCAGACTCATCGGACCGTTGAGGCCACTCTTCAAAAACCAACGCCCAGGTGGCCAGTATCGCCACAGTGCCACTCGGTTGATGGGGAAATGCGTGCCGGTCGGGTGGGCCGCCGACCGAGCCCGGTGCGTCCAGCGCCGGCCGACGCCCGCGTGACCCGACCGAATCTTCCCAGCCGGCGAGCATCACCCGCGGCTGTGACAGGCCGCCGTGACCCTTCCAAGGTCACCGGTCGGCCGGATGGCTCGGGCGGGTCCACCGCGGCTGTCCGTGCCCAACCTTGCCCGCCTGACCTTCAGGCATGCACCGAAAGGTGCCAGCAAACATTAAAACATTTTTCGCAATGCCTGTTTTCCTACAATATAAATGTTCTAGCTTAATCCATAAATTGGCCGAAATGAAATACTCTTTAGTTTACTCACTCCCATTCTCATCGCACTTCAGGAAACCTGGTCTTGCGCACCGATACATATAATTTAAATCTGTTAAATTGTTCGCTGTACCGTCACAATGAGGTTCGCGGCACACACCGCAGTGGCGCTACAACACTTTACATCCACAATTATCCACACACACACACACACACACACACACATCGAAAAGCTAGAGATGCTGTGAAGCAGAAAACCAGAGCAGCAAGGCGAGCAAAAGAATTGGATTTGGCTAGGAACTGTAATGGGGACAGTAAAAAGTTCTTTAGTTTCTACAAGCTAAGTAAAGTTTCATGCACAATTGGTCCACTGGAAGTAAATGGGGTTATATTGAGTGAGGATGGTGAGATGGTTGAGAAGCTGAGCAAGCAGTTTAAATCAGTGTTTACAGTGGAGGATGTGACAAATCTGCCAACCGTGAACCACAGTTCAGTGACAGGTGATCAGATACACGATGTTGATTTCATTGATAGTGATGTTGTTTTCAATTATATCAGAAAAATCAAGCCAAACAAGGCAGCAGGACCTGATGGAATTTATGCTAGGGTATTGTGGGAAGCTGAAAAGGAACTGGCAATTCCACTTAGTATAATATTTTGTAGATCAGTTTCACAAAATTTAATTTCAACAGATTGGAAAAGGGCAAATGTAGTTCCTATTTTCAAGAAAGGAGAAAGAGGGAAAGTTGAAAATGATAGGCCAGTAAGCCTCACATCCCTAGTCTGCAAGGTACTCGAATCAATTATCAAGGATAGAACAGTTAGTTTTCTGGATGGAAACGGATTGATTCAAGATACTCAACATGGGTTTAGAAAAGGGAGATCGTGTCTCACAAATCTCTTGGACTTATTTAATTTCGCTACAGAACAATTTGATCAGGAAAATCAGGTTGATGTAGCATATCTTGACTTTAGTAAGGCCTTTGACAAGGTACCCAATGAACGGTTAATGGTGCAGCTTCAGGTCCATGGTATTGCAGGTAGCATCCTAAAATGGATAGAGTTGTGGCTTTCAGATAGACAGCAGAGAGTGATGCTAAATGGTACAAAGTCATCATAGCGAAATGTTCTTAGTGGAGTCCCTCAGGGGTCGGTACTGGGGCCACTATTGTTCATTATATTTGTGAATAGCATTGAATGTGGCCTAAGCAGTAAAGTTTTGAAAATTGCGGATGATTTGAAGATCTTTAGGGCAATAACAGGGCACAATGAGCAGGTTTTGCTGCAGAACGACTTAGACGAGCTTGTGAAGTGGTCCGAAAAATGGCAAATGAAGTTTAATTTTGATAAGTGCAAAGTCATGTATCTAGGTAGGCAGCATATGAAGGTGCCATACTTGATGGGTGGCCAAGTACTATCTGTGACTCAGCAGGAGAAGGACTTAGGTGTCATTTTGAACACAAAATTGGGGACATCAGAACAGACCAAAGAAGCCAGGAAGAAGGCACTAAGAATGCTTGGGGCAATACAGAGGAATGTGCCATACAAAAGTGAGGAGGTCATCAGGAAGCTTTACTGTGCATATGTCAGGCCACATTTGGAATACTGTGTCCAAGCTTGGTCCCCTAGTTATGAGAAAGATTGTTGGCTTTTAGAGAGAGTACAAAAGAGGGCAACAAAAATGGTTAATGGTATAGGCAACCTGGCATATGAGGAAAGATTTAAGAAATTGAATATGTTTTCACTTAGATATAGAAGGCTGGGAGGAGATCTCATCGAGGTTTTTAAATTTGTTCATGGTCAGGAACAGGGATATCTCAGGGAAATGTTTTAATTTAACAGAAATGATGCAATTAGAGGTCATCAATTCAAAATTAAAGTTAATCACAGCAGGACAAGGTTAAGGCAGTCTTTCTTCACCAACAGGGTAGTAGAACACTGGAACCAGCTGCCAGGAACCATTGTCAGTAGCAACACACTGAACATCTTTAAAAACGGCATAGACAATCATTATGCCGTTTTTAGGGGCTTGTTATTTGGGATTGCTTTTAAGAATAGGGGGCTTGTTTTTCTGTATTCCAGGGAGGGTTGATAGACAGATTTGGTGGGCAACTGGTTCGGTGTCGAAAGTGCAACCAAGAAGGGCCCGTGTGGCTCATAGATGCACTGATCTTTTATGTCTTTATGTCTTCATGCCTTTACATACGTGCTTACCGTTACTACCGAGGACTATGTCCTGGCGGTCACTAACGAGGACACCCTTTAGTTACCACCGGACAAGCATCGATTTTTTTTTATCGGCGACAGAGCAAGATCTGCCGAGTAAGATGGAGGATCGATTTGACAGGAAGCATCCAATTGTTGGCTCCCAGTTTGGATTGAATTACTGAGGACATTGGCAAAACCTAGGACAATATGTGTCCATACATGTTTATCGTGAATACCGAGGACAATGTTTGTCCATGCATGTTTATCGTGATTTCCGATTTGGCGATGCCCGATACGTCATTGGCGTAGGAACGTCTCAAAAAGTGGGTGGGCCAGGATCAACAGCAGAGGCGCACCCAGGAATATCGCACAGTACCATGGTTGAACACTTTTGGATAGAGAACCCGATAATTTTAATAGTGAACACAACTTTCACCACTAAGAGGGGGGGGGGGGGAGGGGGTAGGCCACTGGGCGCGCCTATGGCTAACAGTAACATGTGGTCTGAAAAATAATTATAATCGCAGTATAAGTACTTTCAAATTAACACTTCTCGCTGGACTTGGAACTCTTTTCACGACCGATGGATCCTTTTGTAATAATGGGTTTATCTTCCTGGTGCGAGTGAAACCATCAGTATTACTGTCGAGAAAAAAAATCAACTTCCGCTATGCGCGTGTGTGGGGGGGGGGAGTGCACGCTCATTACAACCTCACTAATGGGTATGTGGTGTGCCCTAGTTCCCTTGATATAGTAATATATGTCTTTAAGATGTCCCCGTTGTAGATGTTTACCGATGTTGGTGAGGAGAAAGAATAAGCAAGAACGTAGCTTACTTGCTGGCACATGGCAAAAGAAGTCTCATGATTGATGCTGGAAGGGATGGGAAACAGGAAAGGCTGGTGATCGCTGATTGAAAATTCTTTGAACCGGTGTGTGGCAGACCAAGATTGGCAGGCTAACATACTGGGGCAAAGAAAAACGCAATAAATAAAAATACATTGTATGGTGTTTGTCCTCAGGGCCTAAGTCCAATACATAGGTAATTAGTCACCTCAATAATTTATGTAGTACACATCGTGCACCTTAGAATATCCGCCACTTGAAACGAAATGCTACAACTACTGCACGTGGCACCCAGCTGAAACGGAATGCAAGCGCTTATTTTGGGGACCAACAATTCAGTGCAGAATAGCTGACAGGTGACAACACACGGCGCCTCATAAATTCATAACGTGTTCAGACTTAAGAGCCACAAGGGCCCATCCTGAATTAAATTCGATGATTAGTTCTCTTCTTCCCACGTTTTCTGGTGGCTAAGTAATCCGGATAACCGCTGAGTTTTGATGCCCCTCATCCATTTGGTTAAATACGCTTCCAGATTGGCTACCGGGCTGGGGCTCTAGTTAGGTGTTCGTTTTTGGACCTTTCCGCTTTTCTTTGTCTTCGGATGTGCTTTAGGGCTCTAGCCAATTTGTGTTAGTGGCCCGGCAAATTTTTGCGTCGCCGGCTCTTTTCCTTAGAGTTTTGTTGCTTTTTGGTGCACCGACGATTTTTATGTATCGGCGCGTTTTCGCAGACCTTAAAGTGTTCATTTAGTGCCTGGTCTTTTTGTTCCTTTTCTACGACCATGTCAATTTTTTAGGGTCTCAGCCTGTTTTTGAGGCCCCATCCGGTCTTACGGACCGGTGTGCTTTGGGGGCCCCGTTGTGTTTTGTTGTGTTTTGTTGTTTAGCCCCCGGTGTGGTTATTTAGAGATGCAACGCATGCCTTAAGGCCCTGCCGCTCTTTGCCAGACTCGGTGCGCTTTAGAGAGCCCGGTGCATTTTCGTCCTCCGGTTTATGGGCCTGCTGTGCTTATTTGGGGTTCCTCGCTCACATTTGTTGAACCCCAGCACGATATTGGAGGATCCGGTATAATTTATCGGGGTTCCGTCGCGACTTTTCGGGCCCAGGCGCGTGGTTCCGTGGGATCGGACACCAGTTTTCTGGGCTCGACGCAATTTTCTGTGCTCGAGCCACGGCCTGATTTTTCGGGCCCCTGGCGACATTTGTGTGTCCCTCCGCGATTTTTCGAGCTTCGGTGCGTGTTTCGGTGCCGTATGCTATTTGTTAAGGCACCTGGTGGTATGTTTGGGCTAAGGAGCGATTTTCCTGGCTCGGATATTTATTTTTCGGAATCTCTCTTTATTTTGGAGGGATGCGGGCTGATTCTTGTCGGGTTCCGATGCGATTGTGGGGCCACGCTGTGTATTTTTGGGGCCATCGACGTCAATTATTTTTTTGCCCCGAGGGGAATTTTCGATGCCCCGACCAGAATTTATGGGACTACCTATAAATATTTTGGGTCCCAAGCGCGATATTTTTTTTTTTTTTGGGGGGGGGGGGCTTGGTGCTAGCTTGCTGGGCGCGTTGTACTTATCTGGGCCCCAGCGCGATTTTGGTGTTCCCAGCGCAAATGTTCGGGCCCGATGCAAGTTTTGGTGCCCGCTGTATTTATTTATAACCCCTAATTATGTGGCCCCGACGCGAATTTATGGGGCCCCAGAACCACTTTTGAGGACCCCGGCGCGATTCTTGGGTTCTTGGGAGCCCATCTCTTTAGGATGGGGGAGCATTTGCCTCTTTGGAATGCCACTGCGGCTGCTCAACGAGTCTTTTTTTTCAGCCGATGGCACCCTTCAGGGTAGAAATGCTCTAAGGAGAACGGGTCGACTAAATGAAGTCCCTTTGTGATTTTTTTTGGGTCGACTTCTATTTTTGTAAGCCTCCTGCGCGATATTGTTGGGACCCGGTACGAGTCTTCGGGTTCCCGTGTATTTTTTTTCGGTGCTCCAACGCGCTTATTTTCCGGGGCCCGACGCGTTTTTTGGGTGTTTGGCGCAATTCTTGTGGTATTTTTCATTTACCCGGCTTCATTTGTTGGGTGATCTCAACGATACTTTTAGAGCCCCGGTGGGACCTGTCAGGCCTCTGGCGTGATTTTCCGGGGCCCGGGTGATAATTCTTAGTACCCCAGTCTCGGCGTGATTTTCAGGAGGCCCCGGCCCGACCGTTTGTGGCCTCGTCGTGATTTTCTTGAATCCCGGCACGACTTGTTTGCGGCCCCAACGCGATTTTCAGGGGCCAGGTGCAAACTTTTGAGGCCCCAGCGTCATTATCGGGGCCCCTCCGCTACGTTTGGGGCCCCCAAAGTGATTTTTGCTGAGCCCCGGTGCGATTTTTGGTGGACCGAGTGAAATTTTTTCCTAAGCTCGGCGGATTCTTGGGGGCCCCACAACCTATCAGGAGGGGGGAGGGGTGAGGAAACTGCCCACAATTCCCCCTCCCCATTCGGTATGTCACTGTGCCATGCAATGATGCAACATAAGAATCCAGGAATAGTTCATCTGTTTCATCACTCACATGTGATTTCAACTCCCCAGTTATCCAGCCAGTTTGAGGAAAGTCAAACATCTGCTACATGGATCAGCAAGGATGGATTGTAAGGCACCATGGATACCATGGAATTCCGGTCACAGTAGTTATGCTGCAATACATACCTTCTTCAACAGACTGCTTTGGAGATCGATGAGTTCCTGAAGTTTGGTCAGGGTTGGAGTTGGAGGTGGATGGAGCAACACTGTGAAGGACATAACATATGGTTCAAGAGACTTGTTTCCATTAACAATACAGGGGATGAAGTAACATTTTCATTGACTTCTATGGTTTTCATTGGCTTCATTGACTTCTATGGTGTCCTGAGTAAGTAGGACAATCGAGATGGGTTTCTGTTATATGCATTGTAGAAGCAATGTTATAATGTAGCTTTTATACCCCAGTGAGAATGGTATGGATTCACTCATAAGTGAATTTGCAAACATACTGATATATCAGTTAACAACAATGCAGGGAGCTATGTGATCAGCATGGTCTGTGCCCTAAAGCCCAAATAACTAAGTAACAATGCAGGGAATCTGCTGCATAACAGTTTGACCATAAATTAGCCATGATATATGGCATCATACTTCCCATGCTATTTAGAATAGTGAGCTATATTTTGTGTACAAACATCAGGACATTAGAAATGTTAATTAACGTTACATACATCAGTTCCTAACAAGTGTCAGCAATACATTTCCTTCATGTGCTTTAAACATGATTCAAGAAAGCACTGTCATCGATTTTAAACTTGCAAAAAGAGTGGGCCGCCTGGCATTTTGAGTGCTATTTGAGTGAATTTGCTGTCTTGTTAGTGAACTGACCACTTATTGAGATATAAGTACTTTAACTTTGCATGCTTCCATCATGAAAATTTGTCATTTTCCAATACATCAGAAATCATCAGAATAACTTCTTGTCCACAAACCGGTGTATGCATTTCTATGAATTTCTCATATTTATTAACACAAATGATGTAGATCTGATCCGCAAATTTATAACTCAGAAAATGTTATCAGCACAGGATTCCATTCCTGAAAATATAGTACTTTCAACATGTTATTGTTCTTTGTGAAGCAATAAGTGCAATGCTCTCATGCAGCATGCAGATGGAGGTTCATCACGTGCACCAGGTAGCACAAAAAGAGATATTATTGCAGTCTAAGGTAACCACAAGACAGGTTTTACACCCATTTTACCTCCACGAATCATTCAAAGGAGCTAGGTTTTGCCTAGTTGCGTTAGGCTAGGCTTTTGTTGTAAGTTAGTAAATAAAAAAAAGTCTTCAAAAACGATTCAAGCTAGATTAGGTTATGTTAGTCTTTTTAAGTTGAAAATGTTTGAGAAAAAATTTTTTTTTTTTTTTGGTGGTGGGATTGGGCATGAAAATAATCATTTCTTGCATGGAAGTCTAGGCTAGGTTAGGTTAGGTTATGTGACATGTCTTTTTATCTGAACATTATTTGTCATCCTATATTACTCAAATCCAAGCCCCCTTTTCCATGTTATTTTTCCTCACAATTGAAAAGTGTGCATCTGCAGAGGAAATGAGCGGTTACATCATGTTCAGCACATTAACAAACACTGCATTAAAAAAAGAAATTCAAAGAAGGCTGAGTACCATGAGCTGAAAAATTACCCAAAAAGCCAGGTATTATCACAGTTTAAGGTAACCACAAGACAAGTTTTACACACATTTTACCTCCATGAAGGGGGACGAGTGGTCTAGGGGTAAGATGCTCGTCTCACAATCGAAAGGTTGTGGGTTCGAGTCTCACCTGTTGCTACTCTTCGCCCGCGACCAATCGGCGTGAGAGATTGGCGACGCTACATGACTCAACGGTCGACGTGTCGTAAAACCAATAACCAACCAACCTCCATGAAGCATACAAAGGGGTTAGGTTTGTCAGGTTAGGTTAGGCTTTTGTTGTAAGTTATAAAAAGAATCATTTGTTGGTAATTAATTTTTGTTAATTATTTTTCTACCAAAAAATAATAAACGGTTCAGGCTAGCTTAGGTAAGGTTTTTTAAGTTGAAAATATTTGAGAAAATGCCTCGAAAATTTAAATTAAAAACAATTAATTTCTTGTATGGGATGTTGAACTATGTTAGGTAAGGTTATCATATATCTTGAACATTATTTGCATGCTATATTTCCTTACTCCACACCCTTTTTTGGTGTTATTTTTTACTCCCGATTGAAAGGCATGCAGTTGCAGAAGAAAGGACATTAAATTTGTGCTTTTATGTGTTTTATTAATATTTTTTATTTAAATTTCCAATGCAATGTTTATGAATGTCACTAAGCTGATGGCACTACTCAGTTTCTGTGCAAATGCTTGTGGTTGTGAGCAGGTTGTGAGCAAAATAACATTAAAAATGGGCTTGGAGTTAGTAACATAGCAATTAAAAGAAATACATTACAAATTCAACATAACCTAACGTAACCTAGCCTAACCTGACCTTGGAGAAAACAACTACAAAAACAAGATTGGAAAAATATATAGCAATTTATTTTCTTGAAATTTTGCAAATGAAAAAACCTAACCCAACCTAATCTAACCAGAATTATTGTGCTTTAAGGTGGTAACTAGGCAAGTTATTACACATTTGCCTCCATAAAGCAAACAAATGGGCTTTGTTTGGTGATGTTAGGTTAGTTGAAGTGTTTATGTTCGACATTTTTTGCAAAAATCTTTCAAAAATTTGAAAGAAATACATCTTTTTTCTTTAAAAGCAGCTTATGTTAGATTAAGTTAAGCTGGGTTACATTTTTTAATTGTAAAAAAAATACATTGCTTGAAATTTTTACAACCTGATGTTTTGGTTTAGTTTTCCTCCAAGGGGAGGTTAAGCTAGGTTAGGTTAGGTTATGTTACATTTTTATATTTAAAAAAAAAATCCTTTACCCTATGTCACCCAATTCAAAGCTTTGTGTTGGTGTTATTTTGCTCACAGCCAGAAATGTAGGCATTTGTATAGAAAATGAGTGGTCCCATCATCTGAGTCACATTCATAAACATTGCATTGAAATGATACATTCCACGAATTCATAAAACACCTTAAAACACAAATTTACCAAAATGAGCAGTAACATCATGTTCATCACATTCCTAAACATTGCATGGAAAAAAAATTACTCAGAAATTACCTTAAGCTGTAAATTTACCAAAAGGTGTGCCAACCCCTGGACGGAAATGCGACACTAGGTGCCCCAATCCTGGGCAGAAAGGGCACTAAGAGCAGTGGAACGAAAATATTAATAAAAGTAAACTAAAAACAGCTTTTCTTGAGGACAAACGTGGTAGTTATGTGATATTAACATGGAAACCCTGAGCACAAATCAGAAAAAAGCATGGACTGGACTTTTTCAAGCTTACCTGCCAACTTCTTCAACTACTGTTCCTTTGGGAATTAAATATCAGCAAGCTATTTATTCACTATTTAAAATCACACCAATCCGAAGATACATCAGAATGTGCGAAGTACAAAAACGAATCAGTACGACGTCACCTGAGATTGGCCTCCAGATTAAACACTGCGCGCAATTGCACCACAAATGTCTTACCTCCGTCACGTTTGTCACTGTAACCTCAAATTTAGACTTTAGGCGCTGGAATTTCTGTAACTGGAATTTTTTCTTTGGATGTTACGATTTTGGATGTTCTGAGGAACGCCCATCACGATTTGTGACATTTAATACGTGCTAGTGTCTATCGATACAAATCGACACCCCTGCTTTGGATAAAAAAATAGAAACAAATATTTAGCAATATATATTTTGAAAATTTTATAAATTGAACAACCGAACCCAACTTACCCGAGCCTAATGTCAGCTGTTTTTGAAGGAAAATTTCCGATTTTATTTTATTTTTTAAAATGACTGAACAATTTTTCCAAGGTAAACAACTAAACTAGCCTAACCTAGCCAAATCGGTATTATTGTGCTTTAAGGTGGTAACAAGACAAGTTTGTGCACACATTTGCCTCCATATAGCAAGCAAATGGGTTAGGTTTGGTTAAGTTAGGTTAGTTTAGGTTTTTCAAGTTGGAAAACTTTTTAAAATTCCAAAAATGTTTCCCAAAAAATTGCTAATTATTTGGTAACCTTGCGGTCTAAGGTGTTCTTTTCTTCCTTTAAAAAAAAATATGCAGAATACCATGTTTATGAAGGTGACTAAGATGATTGGACCCACTTATTTTCTGTGCTTACTTTTCAGGTTGTGAGCAAAATAATGCCAAAAGGGCTTTGAGTTCGGAAACATAACATAAACATAAATGTTTTTTTTAAATGCAACAAAACCCTGACCTATCTTTTGAGAACAAAAAAATAAACTAAATTAAAATGTCACTTAATTTATTTTCTGAAAATTCTCAACCTTAAAAAAGAAACCTAACCGAGCCTAACCTAACCTAAGCTGATTTTGAATTAAAAAAAAAATTTGTGAACATGGTTGTAAATTTTTTCGGAAACTTTTGGGTATTATTGTGCTTTAAGGTGGGAACAAGAAAAGTTGTATGGGCGCTGTATGACCAACGCAGTCAATGCGGCGGTAAACCCAAATAACCAACCAACCAACCCAGAAAGATGTACGCTGTACTTCCACAGTGGAGAGAATTCCAGCTATTTTGTTTGTTTTTGCACACAATTTTACATTTTTCAGCAAAAGGTGGAGAGTCAGTCCACTATCTAATCCAAATATGTTTTTATTCAGTACAAAATGTGCCGGTTAACATCAATGTTTCTACTTAGCATGGGGTTTTTCATTTTTTCCCTTTAGCTTTCTTATCAGCATAAAATAGCATAGGTTATTGGGGGGCAAATCAACATGGGGGGGGCAAGATCAACATTGGTGGGGCCATAGCCCCCGCAAAAGGATACAAATCGACGCCCCTGCATACATGCATGATTTTGCATTTATCAAAATTTAATTTCATCTGCCATTTTTTGGACCACTTCACAAGCTCTTCTAAGTCTTTCTGTAGCATGTACCTAGGTGCCTAGGTACCAGGTAAATATAAAGCTGATAGTGTGATGAGTGGGCTGTTGAGGTTAATTATAGTTTGTATATCCACACTCTCAATGATAACTGATTGTTGTTCACGGGACTGGAGTGTATGCAAGTTTGACAATGACAATTGGTTTTTGTGCACACCATTTTGAATTTTGTAGCAAAAGGTGGAGAGTCAGTCCACTATCTAACCCAAATCTGTTTTTTTTTTAATTACAAAATGTGCTGGTTAACATCAACTACATTTTCTATGTACCTAGCATGGTGTTTTCCTTCTTTTTTCCTTCAACTTTTTATCAGCATAAAAATAGCATATGTTATTGGGGAGGCCCAAATCAACATTGGGGGGGGCAAGATCAACATTGGTGGGGCCTTGGCCCCCACAAAAGGATACAAATCGACGCCCCTGCCATCTAGACATTAGGGGGATGTCCCCATCCTAGCCCCGCCTTCAGCGCCTAAAATATCACACAAACTATAACGTAAAATTCCCTTTACGTAAACGTCCACATGCTTGCACCTTGATCGCAAACACCCGCTTTTATAGTCAGACATGTGACGTACTCGCTTCAAAGGCGGCGCAAATGACCTCTGTGGTCCGGTACGCCTAAAAAAATCACTCCCCCACCCATGTGCAGTGAAATTGAAACTTGCCTGATACTTCCAATTTCTGCAATATACGAATAAAAACCTGTGACGTCATCAAGGTTTGAATGCGAACTTTGCTGTATCTTTTAAAATAAAGGTATTTTTGCGGCGTTTAATAATGGTGTTTTTGCGGCGTACGAGACATTGGTCTTGTCAAGGCTATTTCTTGTATAGCATTGGTCTTGTATGACTGTAAGGTTTGCTTAAAAGTCATGTTAGACACAGCTTTCTTTTTTATTCTTTTAGGAATACCAATTATAATGCAGTGGCCATGCAGCTTCTTGCTGACTTTTCTCTGTCATGGCATCATAAGCTGGCAGATTTGCCCAGACATGGCTCTCGTTTTTCCCCATATCAATATTTAATGCATGCATTGTCATTGGGCATGTAGGTAGGTACCTAGGTAAATATTAAGCTGATGGTGTGATAGGTGGGCTGCTGAAAATAATTATAGTTTGCATATCCACAATCTCAATGATTGTCATTGTTGTTCACTGGACAATGCAAGTTTGACAATGACTGGAAATTAAGAATGGATTTTTTCCTGTTTAAGCTCATATGCATGTGGTTTTGCCATTGGTGGCATGTACAAACATCAGTATGACAATCCAATTGTTGTCTTGTGGCTTAACATTTTTTTTAAAAGACAATCTGGTTTAAAATGCATCATCATCGAATCTTAACATTGTATGCTGTAAGTTTTCCTTCCACAGTGGAGGGAAATCTAGCTATTTTGTTTTTTTGCACATAATTTTGAATTGTGTAGCAAAAGTTGGATACCCAGTCCACTATCTAATCCAAATCTGTTCTTTTTCAGTACAAAATGTGCTGGTTAACATCAACTAAGTTTTCTATGTACCTAACACACTGTTTTTTTTTCTTCTTTTTTTTCCTTTAGCTTTTTATCAGCATAAAAATAGCATCCGTTATTGGGGGCCCAAATCAACATTGGGGGGGCCAAGATCAGCATTGGGGGGGCCATGGCCCCCGCAAAAGGATAAAAATCGACGCCCCTGCATGTAAGAAAGGCTGAACTACAAGCGGTAGGACATATAAATGATGGATGTCGTAAATGAGCAGGTGATGCCCTTGATAGTGGCAAAATAAATATTGTGCGAAACTTATTCATTCATTTTTTTCGTAACCGTAAAAGGAATGAAAACAGCTCCCAGAAAACGAAATCCCTCTGCTTCTCAAATTGTTTCTTTTCTCTTAATGATTCCCCATATTAAAACACGTTTCAAACATTGTGGCGCGAACATTGTCTCAGTGGTGCTAAGCAAAAGCGTAGGGTGGCCCACCATAAATTGCGCACAGTGTACGTGAAAATTGAGGTTGCCCCGGGCTAAATCGGCTGCCGATATGCATTGTGCCCAACAGAAAGCATGTCATTGGAAGGTTGTGTGACGTTAGCCATGACCGTCATGCACACTTCGATTATTTCAAAGCACTTCCATTTGTTTCCATATTTGTCCTTCCTCAGTTAAAAGTGAAGTGGCTTAAGTCCGAGAAGAAACAAGCTATTTTGCATAGGTTAAGTCAAGGATTGGGTAGTTTGGCCACTGTCAAATGGTCAATAGGACCCACCAGTGAGACATGAGCCCGCCCAGAGCTCACAACAGGATTCCACCGCTGGATGAAGGGCCTTGCTCGATAGCTTAATCACACACTATATTAGGCTACTAATTAAATTACGCATTGGTGATTATTATAGCATAGTAATAAATTTATCAGATAATACAGTTTATAATAGTAAATATATAACATGGTAGTAAATATATAACATAGTAAATATAAAACAGTAGTAAATATATAACATTGTAGTAAATGCGCTAGTAGTTAGAAATTATACTCGCAAATATATTAGGCTAGACCATTTTGAGCTGTGGCTGCTGAGGCCCTGGGCAGCACCGACAGCCGGACACCAGCTGGCGCCGGTAGGCAATCAGACTCCTGGAGTCGGAGTCGGAGTCGGAGTCAGGGTCGGAGTCGGAGTCGGTGCGGCCACCGGCGCCGCCAGCTGTGTCAGGCGGCTGACATCGCACTGCAGACTGCAGAGTGATCCAGATGTTAGCATCTGTTGTCATATTGTGTGCATGCTAGCAAGTTGGTATTACTTCCAATCTGGCTGGCGTCTCATTTTCGGCTCCACTCCTGCCTCCTCTTGGAATGTTCCTGCAGATGACCTGCACTAACAAATGTGCATTATCCGCAATGATGTTGCAAGGTTTCTGTGGCAAGGACCCAGTATGGCTGAACAAAATGATGATCGCCAGGACCGGAAGTGGATCTCATTATCAGCCATAGGTCACCATATGCTATATGCCCGCAGAGCATGCTGCTTCCTCTCCATCCAGCTAATCACTATCGGATAATGACATCTAGCTGGGTTGCTCGTCATGCATGTCTTCATATGGCAATGTAAAGAGTCGATTTTTTGGGGAGTGTATCATTCTTTGAATGGCCAAAGTTTCGAAAATGTCATTTTCCGGCGCTGCATCGCAAGACACCGTAGACATCGCAGACATCGCCAGAGACGGCCTTGCCGTCTGATGCTGGGGACACGTGCGCTCCAGACCGGTGACCGGTGTTGGCCGTCTGCCGGAGTGACGTTGGACGATGTCGCTGGGCCCCTGCCGACGGCTCCAACGCCGGGTCAACAGTTGCGGTTGCTGTCGGCGAAAGTGATAGCATCGGAGACGAAGCAGCGGGCCGGCACAGCTACAGTACCGGCGGTCGTATGTTATGTCCAGGAAATCGTAGCTGTTGCAGCCGACGGCTGAAGTTTGCAAGCGGGAATCAAATTTGAAATACTGGGCCGACATGGGAGCCCTCAACGTTTGTTGCAACTACCAGGGACGGCAAAGAGCATGCAACAGGGCCATTAGCCCAATTCAGCACCGTCATAGTTCCGGGAGCGCGAACATGTAGATTCACTTCCTGATAAACATGCATTTTACCTTAAAAGGTTGAGGATGTCTATTAATTATGTGGTCTACTAGCCGACAGTTCCTTTTTGGCATTGCCAAAAAGCAGTGTTGCCAGCAGTGTTGGTAGCATACAGCTGTGAAAAGGCCATGCACAATCGTCATGCCGATATCCCGTACCAGCGCCAACCTGTCAACTGACCTGACCTGTCAACTTGAGGACTTAACCGACCCAGTGGAAGTACCCCCCCCCTAGGACCCCGGAAGGACCCCGGAAGTACCTAAGTATTGTGCAACTCTCAGAGAATATAAATATGTCACTGGAAAATAATCATCTGGAAATGGAGATCAGGTAAGTTTACTCATAATCGATTTTCAGGTTGCCAGAGGTTCACAATTTTGTGGTGCGCCATTCCTGTAGTATGCGTACCACCGTCATTCTCGAGTCTGATTTGAGGGCGGTTCCAAGACCCCTGCTCTGAGAACTTTCGCCGGTCCCGCTGTTCGCGCTTCACCGGCTAAGTACCCCGGTCAGGTCCCCGGTCCTGTTCGGCGACATCATTTGCCGATCGTCCGGACCCGACTATGATCCGCCCGTCCATGTCCCGCGGCACCGCACCCCATGCCCGTTACCTGTTCTATGATCCGGACCCGACTATGATCCGCCCGTCCATGTCCCGCGGCACCGCACCCCAGGCCCGTTACCTGTTCTATGATCCGGACCCGATTATGATCCGCCCGTCCATGTCCCGCGGCACCGCACCCCAGGCCCGTTACCTGTTCTATGATCCGGACCCGACTATGATCCGCCCGTCCATGTCCCGCGGCACCGCACCCCATGCCCGTTGCCTGTTCTTCTGGCACCGTTAGCCATTCCTCGCCACGTGTTTGGATTCCATTCCCTGCCGACCCACTGCCCACTTCCGCTCCCTGCCGACCCACCACCCACTTCCGTTCCCTGCCGACCCACTACCCACTTCCGTTTTGTTCCACGATTTTCCCTTCTTTTCCTGCAATCAAGACTGCACTGAGACATTGCCAAACATCAATTTCGGCCTTCTTAGCCGGCTCCAAAGGCATCGATGGATCGGTGAGTTTGCCGGAGCCAACTTCATCGATCGAAAATTGTACCGTCGCACGTGCTGCCACGCCAGCCAAACCATGGATGATGTACGCCTGGATTGGAAACTCCGCGTCGGAGCCTTTCATCTGCGCGTATCAGCGATACCAACCTGTCACCTAGCGGATGGTAAATAAAAACAAGGAAACGCCGCCAGTTTTAGGCCGTGCGCCTATGGGAGTTCGGGATACGCATTTCGTATTGTCA